>KV426601.1:0-22392 GCA_001632375.1 Exidia glandulosa HHB12029 | reverse complement strand
CATCGCCGCAGACGACGAGCCCTGGCAGGCCACGGCTGACCGCGTCATCCGTCGCGTGCCGCTCCAGCGACTTGATTACAGCGACAACACAGCGCCGCCAGATCCAGTAGCCGCCCAACAATCCGGCTCGGGGCAGCAACAACAGCACAGCGACCAGCCACCCTTTACTGCGCCCCTAGACGGTTCGCATCTGCGTTCCACGACAATCCTTTCCTTGACGTTGATTCACCCTTTCATCCCAGAATACGCCATGCCAGTGCTGCTCAGCGAGTCCTCTGACTCGGACTCGGACGAGGGTTCCGACTCGGAGAACGAGGCCGTCGCCGGGGATGCTAGCCGAACTGGTGCTTCTAACAACGCCCAGGCTAGTGATGATGGTGAGCACTTCATACGAGCTCGCAGCCACACGTTGTAATGTTTGTCCAGACGATCTCCCGAACTTGCTTGACGTGTCAGACTCCTCGGACGACGAGTCTGACGCCGAGGAGGACGAAGACGACGAACATTCAGAAGACAATGAGGACGATTTGGCGTTCTTCACCGAGTCGGAGGAAGACTATCCGTCTATGCCGCCATTCATACCGCCGCCGCCACGTCGACCCGCGCAGCTTCTGGCGCACATCGTGTTCAATGGGCCTGCTGGTGCCGGCCTGCAAGAAGATGGCATAAACGACGCAAAGCGTGCCGAAGAGCTGATGCGCGGTCTCGAACCTGTCGGTGCCGATCTGCTCAAGCGCTACCTCCGTGCTGCTGGAGAAGATGCTGAGCTCATGTGTGCTGTATGTCGCGAGGACTTGGTTGTTGAAGACGAGAGAGAGCCATTGAGCAGCGTTCCGGGTGAGCATCCTTTGTTTCTTTCACGCTCGCTAAATTACTGAGCGCCGTTCTACAGACTTGTCATCTCCACTGGACACGCGCGATCGCGTCGAGACACCGCTGCCTACTCCGGCATCCACTTTGAATGCCTTTGGCCCGCCTCTACCTTTCGTGCAGCCCATTCCTCCCGCCACATCCGCTGAAGTCCTCGCTCTGCCGTGCCGTCACGCGTTTCACGCTGCATGTTTGCATCCCTGGCTCTCGCGCCGCACGACCTGCCCGACATGCAGACTTGACTTGGACCCGGAGAGCCTGACACTGACCGTACCTTCAGTCGCGGTGCAAGAAAGCCTCTTGGCCGACGGCCGCTCGACCCTGGCTGACCTGCTCAACTCGCCGCACGCTCGGCAAGCTGTCGATGCCTTCCTCTCAGGCGAGCAGGAGCGCGAGCTTCAGAACGCTCAGCAGGAGGAACGTGTGCCGTTACTCGCCCGTGTGCCCCCACCGCCGATCACCGTTCCCGAGCCGGACGCGACGCAGCCAGCTTTCGTCACTCCCACGCGCGAGGACATAGAAGCACTGGGAGTGGCCTTCCGTCGTGACTTCGGGCCTGAGGGTGACGCTCGCCGCCGGGAGCTGGCGTCGTTTCTTCTCGGCAGTCCGGATCTGCCAGAACGTCCGCTTGCACCGAGCGCAAACGCAAACGCAGACAGCCCGACTCTCGCGAGCTTGGTCCCGCCGTCTAACGCTCGTGCAGCGGCCGCTACACCGCCGTTGCAAAACCCTGCTTCGACTACTTCGACGCGTCGCCTGCCGACGCAACGCCGGTCTGTCGAGGCGGACTTGCAGGCGACGATCGCTGCTGGAGAGGCGAGCATGAATGAAGGCATTTTCCCCAGTGCACGCCGCGTCGATCCCATGCTCTCTATGTCAGCCGCTGTGCAGGCCGGACACATCTTGTTACCGGAGCCCGACGCCGACGCGATGCTCAACGACCTACTGCGCCATACCGACCTCCTTCAACGGCACATCGAGAACGTAACCGCCAGCAACACGAACGCAGACCCGGCGGCGCCGTGGGAGCCGAGGCTGCCGCCGGACTTGCCGCCGCAGATGGTTCAAGCAGCGCTCAGCGGTATGACGGAGACGGAGCAGGAGTTGATTCTTGCGGCGCTCATCCCCGAGACGAGGACCGAGGAGAACTTTACATTTGCGCGAGACAGGTTGATGACGCAGTTGGCACCGCATTACGGGTCGCATCTTCTAGGACTTGGAGTTGGACCTGGCGCCGATGAGGACGAGGACGAGGAGGAGTATGTTGAGGATGTGGAGGATGAAGATGAGGAGGATAACCCTATGCCGCCGCTTGAGCCGATCGGTGGTGCGACTCGCCCGAACGAGAACGACGCGAGCATGCCGCCACTACATATTACACCTCTTCTACCGCCGGACGAGGAGTACGACGCGGTCATGCCGCCTTTGGAGCCTCTTCCTTCTACGTCCACAGCTGCTCCTGCACCACCGCAGGAAGATGACGAGGATCCGCCTATGCCAGCGCTCGAACCGCTTCAGGGTGCACCCGCACCTACGTCCGCGCCCACTGCTACAGCTCAAGGTGTACCGCCGACTGACGACGACGATGATTCGGACGACGACTATCCTATGCCTCCTCTCATGCCCCGGTTCGGTCCCTTCCCAACGGCGACCAGCAACCACAACGGGCCTACTTCTGGGACTCGCACCGGTCCACGCGCTGGTGACACCACTGCTTCTGCGCCTATCCAGGTAGTGCAACTCAATGTCGCGGGCAGTCTGCTCGACAACCCGCACGTTCTTTCGCGACTCGCGCCGGTGCAAGACACAACGGACAGGTCTCCAAGGTCAACGGTGTCTCCGCGCCCTGTCGCGCCGGGTGTTCCTCCTAACGCCCCTCGCCTCGCACCGCGCCTGGCGCGCCCGGGTCGCAACCTGCTGGACGGGTCGGGTGAGGCGCATTTCGGCGCCGCGCTGATGGACGCGATGCTCCGCTCGTCGAACTTGCATTCGCCTCCTACTCCGACGCTGACGCCGAGGAAGAAGTGGACGAGACCGGCGGGGAAGACGTTGAAGGAGTGGGTGGAAGAGCGTGAGACGGAGCTTGGGATTGACCCGACGGGCGACGTTGTGCTCGTCGTTCCCCAGCCTCCTCACGCTGGGGCTCACTACTCGGACGTCGATTAATTACGCGAATGCCGTTTGCGTTTGAGTAAACGCTGTCGTTGCTGCTTTGCTGGGATGGGAGAACTCGCTCGTCGTGCTATGCTTTCTGTACACCGTACTTTCTTACTTGACAATCCACTAGACTTCTGCTGTGGGGCTTACAACTGGTGATAATGTACTTGCGTTCTTCAATATTTTGCGGTCGGGAAGGGGCCTGGGGGGCCAGACTTGTGACGAGAGAAATGAGCGTCGATGGACGCGAAAATTTTCTTCGAGACGCCGACGAGACATTCGACAGCAAGGACGCGACGCCTCGGCACTCAGCAACACTGGCCGCAAAATTTATCCATGAGCGCCGGATAGACACCATTGGCAAACGGGAAGGAGACATAGAAAGCAGATGCTATATTGCGAACACAACGGCGCGACGCGACAAGAATACATGAAGGACACAGGGAGTCAAGTCTGGGTGAGGAGCGTCAGTAACAGCGGCGAAAAACGCGGACGACAGCGAGGAGGACGCGTCGCGAAGGAGTCAGCGGTGTCCTAAGATAAATAATCAGCGCGCGGTGCGCTCATCAACAGCTTCTAGTTGATTAGTGTGAATAAATGTTGGATCATCATGCATCCGCGCGCGTCCTCCTCGCTGTCAGAGACGATGAGCAAAGAGACGTACGGTGTGTGAAAAAATTGAGGAAGGTGGAGGAAGGAGAAAAAGGAGGCTGACGGCAACATCCGGCGCGAACGCTCCTCTTTATACGAATTTACGATGACGGACAAGACACAAAAGCTCGTCCTCGGCGTGATCGACTTCCTCACCGCGTCCATCGGCGACGGGACCGTCAAGGAGGACGACAAGGAGAGCTTGGAGGTCGCCAGTGCGTGCTGCAGTTGCGTACACGGGCCAGTGGCTGACATGTCCCGCGCAGTCCAGTGCATCGGCGAGGCGTTTGGCGTCGACCCGAACGATGCCCAGCAGCGCTCGCGGCTGTCGATAAAGCCTGCGACGCTTTCGTCCATATTCGAAGTCTATCTCAAGACGCAGGCTAGCAGGGCTGCATCGTCGAGCTCCAAGCCTGCAGCTGGCCCGTCCGCGGCGGACAAGGCGGAGGCGGAGAAGCTGAAGCAGAGCGGGAACCAGCACATGACGAAGAAGGACTACGCGCAGGCGATCGACGCGTACACCAAGGCCATCGCGCTCGACCCGAAGAACGCCGTCTACTACTCGAACCGGGCCGCCGCATACTCGTCCACCGCGGACCACTTGTCCGCTGTATCCGACGCTGAAAAGGCTATTGAAGTCGACCCCGCATTCGTCAAGGCCTACCACCGTTTGGGGTGCGTCTCGTACTGTATGCGGCGCGACGCGTGTTCATATTGACATGGTCGTCCCTAGACACGCGCACTACGCATTGGGCAACTACTCAGACGCAGCGTCCGCATTCAAGCGCGGCCTCGATCTCGACTCCTCGAACGCAAACCTCAAAACGGGCTACGAATCTGCAAAGGCGCGTATTCCCGTCGAAGAGGAGGACGAGGTGCCTGCCGCGCGTTCAGCACCAGGAGCCGGCGCGGGCGGTCTGGACTTTTCGCAACTGGCGAGCATGTTCGGTGGAGGAGGTGGGGGTGGGGGCGGTATGCCCGACCTGGCTGGCCTTATGAGCAACCCGGCGATCGCGAGCATGGCGCAGAACCTCATGGCGAATGGTGGCCTCGAGCAACTCATGTCAAACCCTGCTCTTGCCAATTTGGTGCGTCAATACTTGACCGTCTGGTGTGAGCTAACCGACTCCACAGGCGAACCGCGCCCAGTCCGGTGGCGGTATGCCGTCCATGGACGAGATCATGGGCGATCCGAACATGCGCAATCTGTGCGTACCCATTCCTGCTCCAGTTGCTCAGAAAAACTCATCCGTTTGACAGGGCGCAGCAATTCATGGGCGGCGGCGCAGGGGGACGAAACCCGCCACCGGGTTCGGTGTAGGAGGTAGCATATCATATTGACCTTGATCTTGCTGACTCTGTACGATGGGATAGTCAACTGAAATAGAATCTACTCACGGGCTTTCTTGTACTACTTGTAGACCATGAGGGTGATGGAAAGCGTAAAACTTTCCCGAGCCCTCAAAGTACCGTGTCACTTGAAGCCTGTGCTGCAACAACCATGTCGTCTGGAACGATACCCGCCGTTGCGCTCGCGGCGGCCAACATTCTTGTGATCAAAACGCTCAATGAGATCGTCACAGAGCCTTACATGGTCTGTCTGTTACTTCTGCGCACAGTGAACATGCGTTGAAGTCGGTGTAGGACGAGCCATTTCATGTGCCACAAGCGCAGGCATACTGTCGCGGCGAGTGGGACGTCTGGGACCCCAAGCTCACCACGCCGCCTGGCCTGTGCGCTATACTATTCTGCATTTCGTCGTAATTGACACGCGCCGCAGATACGCGCTGAGCATCGTGCTGAACCGCGTCTTCATGTTCAAATGCACGCTGCCCATGCTACGCCTCACGCCGCTCGTCGCCTCGCTCGCACTCCCACCGCTTCTGACGCTTCTTCTGGGCATCACGCGACGCGAGCGTGTGCGCGACGCATGGACGCGTCCGGCGCTCGAGGCCGTCGTGCTCGCCGCCTTCCCCGTCGCATGGTTCTTCACATTCCTCTACTACACCGAGCTCCCATCGCTCGTATTCGTGCTCGCGACCGTCGTAGCAGGCTCAAAGGGCCAACACACGCTCGCCGCTCTCGTACGTCCCCGCGTTCGAGCACGGTGCATTCCTCATGGACCAGAAGCTCGCACCCCCTTAGCTCGGCGCTCTATCGTGCACATTCCGCCAGACGAACATCGTATGGGTCCTCTATGCCTATGCTGCAAATCGGTTGTCGTATTTGCGCTTTCGACGCGTGCAACATGGTGATCGCCCGCTCGCAACGCTGCACGATCCTCCTGCCGCTGAAGCAACACCAGGTATATCGCGTAGTCTCTACCATCACACATACACTAACACCTCTGCAGCTGACCTCGTGAAGGCGTGTGTGAGTGTGCTGCAGGTGATACCAGCCTTGCTGGAGACCATCGCGCCGTATGCTGCTGTACTTTCCGGTTTCGCTGCCTTCGTCGTTTGGAACGGCGGCATCGTACTGGGCGACAAGTCGAATCACATTCCAACCCTGCACATCCCGCAATTCTACTACTTCCTGGGCTTCAGCGCGATCTTTGGGTGGCCAGTTCTCATGAGCGGCAAAGGAGGACCCGTGCAGCTCGCGCGAGACGTTATTGGACGTATGTTCGGCACGAAACAGTACGTTGCTCGATCATTGTACGCGCTGAGGATTGTGCTGACGAAACTGCCGTTGACAGGCGTCTTGTGGTTTCCGTTGCGCTCTCGGCGTTCATCGCAACAACCGTGCACTTCTTCACGTACGCCGTCTCTTTCAGAGACAAATCGCAAGGAGATTAATGACTACTCTCAGAATACACCACCCCTTCCTCCTCGCCGACAACCGCCACTATACGTTCTACGTCTGGCGGCGCGTATTCATGCTGCACCCCGCAGTACCATACCTCCTTTCGCCGTTCTACCTCGCCTGCGGATGGGCGTGGTTTCTACGCATGTGTACGTATGCTCCCTTCACATTTGATTTTAGACGACCTCACCGCGCGCGCAGCATACGACCGCACATTGCTGCAGGTCCTGCTCCTCCCGCTCGCGGCGCTCCCGACGCTCTTGCCGACCCCGCTATTAGAGCCGCGGTACTTCATCATCCCATATGTTTTGCTCCGCACGCAGATTGTCGATGTACCGGCGTGGGCTGTCGCTCTGGAGGGCCTGTGGTATGCAGCGATCAATGCGGCCACCATGTACGTCTTCCTGTACAAGGAGCGCTTTGGTCCGGACGGCGTTATACGGTTCATGTGGTAGCTCTAACTGTAGTAATCAAAGCCGTCCGGCAGACTACGTATTTGCAAAGTCCACCAAATCTAAGCTACAGTAGCATGAAGTCCGTTCCTTCTATAGTATTACACGAGTCGCGCGGTGGACGTCGCTGGGACAGAAGTAGGGTTGGTACTTATCGTATCGCGGGATTCCGCTGCGCTGGTGAGGTTGAAGACGCGTCGTATCTCCCCGCAAGCCTCGAGGTATGCCTCTCGCGCAATGCGATTCTCCCGCAGCGGATTCGGGCCCTTGTCCCAAGCGTGCGCGACGTTGCATATTACGCGCCCGCGCACACGCTTCCCAAGGCCCTCCATGCGTTTGCGGAACTTTTCGCCCTCGTCCCACAGCTGGTCCCATTCGCAGGTGTAGATCACCAACTCATGCGGAAGTAGTTGTAGTAGGTCGTCTGCAGCGACGCCGGGCGAGAGGTAGGGGGAGTCAAGCTCGACTGTTCCTGGTGGCCAGAGGTAGGACTTGTCAAAGAGTGTGGTGAAGAACGCCGGGAGTGCCTTGTCAGGACGCGAGCCCGAGGCACGCCGCTGGTCGCGGGTTAGTGTGACGTCGACGGGTGGGTAGCAAGAGAGGACGAGCTTGACTGCGGTATGGCGTTTCTGCGCCTGCTTTGGCGTCTCGGACCCGCCTGCGCGTCGTAAAAGCGCGTCTTGCAGCAGCAACGTCGCGGTAAGGGCCATGTTCCCGCCCGCGGAGAAGCCGCATACGCCAAGCTTGTCCGCGTCGAGCGAGAGCTCCGACGCGTGGTCGAGCATGTACAGCAGTGCATCGGCGCCTGCAAGGCGAGGTGAAGGGATTGTCAGCCCGTGGCGCCTCGGAGTGCCGCATCGGTACTCACCGTCCTCCACAGCCGTGGGGAATGGGTATTCTGGCGCGCGACGGTACGCGACGCTGCAGCACACTACGCCAGCATGTTGAACGAGCGCCATTGCCCAGCGCGCATCGTCCGTCGGCTCGCCGAGCGTGTAGCCACCTGGACAGTCACGACGTCAGCAAACGTTTCCCAGAGTTGTTGATGACGCTATGAACCTCCGTGGAAGTTGACCAGAACAGGCCATTGCTGCTGGCTACCGCGTTCATATTCTGGAGGCACGTAGAAGACGAGTCTGATGTTCCCCGAGCGCGGCGAGAGCGTCGACGGGATGTGCAGCGAGAACGAGGGCTTGCTCGGGCGCGGAGGGGCGAGCTTGTGCATCCACATTCCTATGCGCATGAGACTGCGCCATATTCGGGCCTCGAGAATGAGCGGCCAGCGTCTGAAGTGGGTGCTGGATGCCGGCTTGGTTGTCACCGCAGTGAGTGCAGCAGGCGTGGTGGTTCGGTGCAAGGTCATGACGTTGTTGCTTTAGTAAACCGAGGATTAAGGCGGCCAGGTAAACATGTGTGCGCTTGGCGCCCTGCACGTCAAGATCGAGATTTCTAGGTTTCTAGTTCTGCAGTTGCAGAAAGCAGAGAGCAGAGAGATCTTGGTGGAGTGCAAGTTCCGGAAGCAGCTGCCTGACCGATGACGGAGCTCAGGGTCCAGCAAGTGCAGGAAAATAGGGAAACCGCGTCGAAACTAAATACTCCAAAGTATATCAAACACGGAAAGGCCGGTCCTCCTCGAAAGTGGTAACCGGCGAGTCTCATGGGGAGGTCAAGGCCTGTGTGAAAGATAATAGCTACTCTTTTCACTCTACACACTTCAGAGAGATGTTATAGAGACCTTGACCCTTCAAAATGACTGCCAGTGAAGACGTCGGAAGCACGTAGGTCTGAGCGGGACAGTCAAGTGCGTAGAGACCATTCATCGTGCCTGTATGCAGCGAGTCGGCATGCAGCCGGCATGTCACGCGAGCTGGGAACTCCATGCAACCTCCATGGCAACCTCGTTTCCGCATGCAGGATCATGGCCGCCGCGATGCGGTCAGTCCTCAGGTCATAGCAGGGTCAGAGAGCGGGACCGGCGTCCTTGAGCTGTGTTCATCATGTTCATGCGCATTGCTTTCGCACAGCTGGGCACCGAGACAGCGCAGTGGCGCAGGGAGCCTAACGACCGGGACCCAAGATCGTGGGAGCCTGTACCATGGTGTCCTGGCAACAAGAACAACACGTACTACACGTAACATACTTCGCTTCGCGGTTTGCGAGTTCTTTCTTTTGACCAAGGCTCCAGAGACTCTCTAAGTATAATTACCTACGTTCTTGAAAGTATTTTTGGGGCTGTCGCTGCGGCGTCACGGTGTGCGTAAAGCGTCGCAAGGGACGCGGTGCGCTATTTTCGTGGCAAACGTTGAATGGGGATCACCATCGTCTGATCCCGGAGCTTGCGTTCCCAAGCAACGGATGAGAAGGAGCTTCCGTCGCGGGGCCCATACGCCGAGCGCCGAGGTTTAGGATAAAAGGCGCAAAACTCGCGCATGTGCCTCTCCACTCCAACTTTCCCCCCTTCCACGACCACCGGCTGGTCGACTCGCTCGTTTCTCAGTTCATCCATTCGCATCACTTCATTTCTGTACGTCGCTGTCGCCGTCTTGCTCGCACAGTGCACTTACCCTCCCCGTCTCGCAGCTACTCGTCTCCTCCTTACCCGTACTCTCATAACTATGATGTGGTCCTCCAAGCTTTTCTTCGCGGCCGCGATGGCCTCTTCCATGTTCATGAGCGTTTCCGGCCATGCTATCATTGCCGCCGACCAGGCGACTTTGGATGGTCTTAGCCGTGGGGATGGTCAGTGCGCACCGCAGCTGCTATGTATGAGATCCTGACTTCAGCGACGCAGTTACCCGTGGCAGCACCCAGAAGTGCTCCAGCTTCACTGGCGCGGGTACCGCGACGATCCAGAACGGCGTGGTTAACCTCGTCGCGAAGAACTTCAACGGTGGCAAGGACGGCTCGACGTGCGTTTCCTCTCTCCCCTGCGTCAGCCACTAAGTCTAAGTTATTCGTTTCAGGTTCTTCACCGCTGCCCTCAGCACGACAGGACGCACCGGCGACTTCACGGCCGTCGATGTGACGAAGAACGGCGAGCAGGCTCCGAGTGGCACTGGTGACGTCCCCAGTATGTCATGACCTCCTTACTCAAGTGCACAGTGCTGAGACCAATGCAGTCTCTGTCGCGATCCCCGCTGATGCGGACTGCTCTGCGGGCTGCACGCTCGCGTTGAACGTCAGTGTCTCGCCCTTCAGCATACGATCAGAACGTTGACTCTTTCTCAGAGCGCTGGCAACTTCGGTAACTGCGTCGATCTTGCTCCGACCGGCGCCGCTGCTGGTACTGGCGCCGCTGACACCACAACGGACACCACCACCACGGACACCACCGGCACTGACACCACTACGACATCCGCTGCCGATGCGTCGACCACAACGACTGCGACGACCGGTACGACCGGTACCGGTCGTGGACGCGGCCGTGGGCGCGGTCGCAAGGCGGCTGCCGCTGCAAAGGCCGCGAAGGCTGCAAAGGCCGCGAAGGCAGCAGCTGCCGCTAACGGTGGCGCGGCGGCGGCGGGCGGTGCGGCAGCGCTCAAGTTCAAGGGCGGCCGTGTCCACTCGCGCGACTTCCTCTTCGGGATCGAGGACAACGAGTAAAAGGAATGGGTGTGCATTTGTTCACCTCTGCGATGAATTGGGGAGCGTGCGATGTAGTCCGATTGAGCTCGGGAGCTGCGCCGATCTCCTGTCTTTCTTTCCACTTTGAGCTCAATTGAAGGCGAAAGTTGTGCGTGAAATCGTTGCGATTGCGTGAGGAATGAGTAGACCAGACCGTGCCGCGTTCCTGCGGCGTCGAGAAGACGATGCAGCCCAGTGAGAAGTCTCTGATCTCCTTACTGGGCTGTCCAGCATGTGCATAGATGTCCTCACTGTCGTTCCAGGAAAAGCTGATGTCTGAGACGTTCTGCGTGTTGGTGGATACGGTAAATACTCGTAGCGGCATCAAAAGCTGCTGAACACGTTCGTCGTAAGTACAACTTGGTACAACTTGGCCCCGGCGCTTGGCATTTAATTGCGATGATAAGTGTAAGCAGCTCGATGTACCCATGCACCAGGTACTCATCATGGCCTACCTACGTCGTTTTCTTTTCTTTTCAGGAGAAATCCTGTCCACGGGAGATTGATAATCTAATCTGATTGATTCCGCTGGGGTTGACGTGCTCGGCGGCTTTGAGCCGGGAACCTCGCGCACCTTGCCTCTTCCCACCACCAACTCACAGAACCGCAATGGCGCCTTCGCGGTCGACTCGAATAACCATCCTGCTCGTCATTGATGTTGTATTCTTCTTCATCGAGCTCATATCTGGTGCGTGCCCGCCATACTTTTGCTGACTCGCCTCCTAATGACGCGAACGACGTCAGGCTACGCCGTCGGGTCGCTCGCGCTCGTCGCGGACTCGTTCCACATGCTCAAGTATGTCTACATTTATGTCTGTAGAATTATTCAGTGCTTACAGGCCGTCCCAGCGATGTACTGAGTTTGATTGTCGCGTTATACGCGATCAAGGTGCGCGCGACCGCGTCCTTTGCAGCAATAGCCCATTGAAGCCGATACCTGCGGAAGCTCTCGTCTAATAATGCGACGGACCAATATTCCTACGGCTGGCATCGCGCAGAAATTCTTGGCGCGCTGGTCAACGGCGTGTTCCTACTCGCCTTGTGCTGCTCGATTTTCATGGAGGCCATTGAACGCTTCGTGACGCCTTCAGGCACGTCGCTCTACCTTCTCTGCGCCGCATTCTCAAGGCTATCTAGATATATCCAAGCCCGAGGTCATTATGATTGTCGGCGCGTGTGGTCTTCTATCAAACATCGTCGGTCTCCTGCTGTTTCACGGTAAGTCGAGCCATTTGTCCCTGCGCCCCTGCGCCAGAATTCAGCCTTGTTGTAGAGCACTCCCACGGTCATTCGCACGAGAAGCCCGGAGACATCGCGCACGAAGAAGTCGCGCCTCCAGCCGTTGAGGACGAACGTCAGCCTCTCCTTCATTCTCCAACTCGACCTCTGAATATACGGTCAGGAACCCGGCCGCGCTCCGACTCTTCCTCGTCAGTCTATGTGCATCCAGCGCAGACGCGCGCGCAGATCGTGCAAGTGGCGCACGACATCAGCGCTAGCCATGCTCGCTCTCCATCGACACATCGCCGCAGCCGCCACTTGTCCGTCGACAAACACGCTACGTCGCCCCGCGCAAGTCGCTCGGACGTCGCCATTGATATGGACGATCCCCCACTGGTAGAGTCTCCCCATGTCATGTCGCCTCCACTAGAACCTGGGCACACGCACGAGCATTCACCTGCGGGCAATTCTGCACAAGCCCTGCCGTCACAACCGGCTAATGGTCACTCAGAGGAGGAGCACGGTCACTCGCATGGTCACGGTCATTCACATGGCTCCGGCTCCATGAACATGCGCGCATTGGTACTTCATGTGCTCGGCGACGCACTGGGCAACGTTGGCGTTATTCTCACTGGTCTTGTCATCCTGCTCGCACACGGCTCGTGGAGGTTTTACTTCGATCCTGCAATCTCCCTTATCATCGCGGTCATTATCTTCTCATCTGCTTTGCCGCTCGGTAAGTACAGTGTCTTCCTTTGTTGCCGCTCTTGTAGCTTACAGTGTGTAAAGTCAAGTCAACATCCGTGATTCTCCTGCAGGGCGTACCTGCCCACGTCTCGCTGAACGACATTCGCGATGCGATCAACGATGTCGAGGGCGTCATCTCGGTACACGAGCTGCACGTATGGCAATTGTCGGAAGTCAAAGTCATCGCATCCGTTCACGTTCAAATCACTCGCGATTGTGACTACATGTACGTCACTGGCGCAATACGTCGGCTTTTGCATGAGGTACGTCCATTCCTATGGCCACACCTGTCGTGGACTCACGATCTCGCAGCATGGTGTCCATTCCGCTACGATTCAACCTGAATACGGGCCTGACGACACGCAACCGCTTATTGTGAGTACGCGGTACGTCACGGTGCTTTATAGCTAATGGTCATACCCCAGGACTGCTTGGTCCCCTGCCCGCCGAACACAACCGTTGCCTGTGATGACTCGAACATGTGTTGTCGTGCGTCCCTTGCTTCCATTTACGATACCTGCTCACTTACCTTCAGCTCCGGGCATGACAACGCCGATGGTCCCGCAACCACAGGCGCCGACGCAAAGCTGAAAACACAGCTGCGTATATAGAAACGCACACACGTGTACTATCACATCTTGACTTGGCTATTGCGATATGAATACATTACGGTTGGACTGCTTCACGTAGCAAACTCGGGATACATCGCTACAAAGGAATGGGAAGTGGAGAGACGCTGTCGTATCATCGCTGTTACCGGGCTGGTAGATATCCGAAGACTCTGAGATAATCGCGCCGCTAAACTCATAGATTTGAGGCGCGTAGATGCGGCCTTTATGGACGGGTACGTCGTGTTCAACGAGTTGAGCGAGCGTTCCAAGTGGAAGGCCGCAGTCATTGAGGACATGAGTATCGCCGTGAGCATTTCGATGTTTTGAAGCCGCTGGTCGCTTGTCTGCAGCTGTGGCTCGCCTACTTGCAGCTGCGCATCGAGCCAAGCGATTTTCCGGGGCAGGAAGCTATGCAGGAATACCGGGAGGAGTGGCGGACAGTTCGGGTGACAGTGCAGAGCGGTGGCAACGAGGATGTGGGCTGCGATGCGTCGGAAGATGTCGTGTTCATGCGCGACGTCGGCATTCGGTGTAGTAAACTCTGCCCAGATAATCTCGAGGAAAGCTCCGGGGGTGGAGACCGTAAGACATCGACGGACATTGATCCCAGGTGCGCCTCCTGAACGTGCAATTTCAATGGCACGACGAATAGCGAGACTTGGGTAGCTGGCATGATCATGCGTAACAGCCGGGAGTGCGAGCGGTTCTGCTCGGACATTAATAGGCTCCCTCACGTCGCTCCGCTTAGTCGACGCACCTCCTGGCCTTGCATAAAGCGCTATGGCTGCGACGCGTTTCATTTCGCGGAATTCGTTTTGTTTTGCCAACAGGTTCTGCGCTTGAGGTTCCGGAACCATCCGCAAGAGGTTGTTGGCGCAGAGGCGGAAGACAACGGGCATATCTTTCGCTGATGCGGCGAGCGTCTTGAGCACATCGATCTGCATCGTCGCACAGTAACTGTCCTTGTATCAGGACATGCGAGAGGGTAGACAAGGGTCGCGTACCCGAGGCGGTCGATTTCCGCGACGAACGCCTTTGCCATGGGTGAGTCAGGTTCTGGAGGAGCTCAGTTGCTGTCGACGCACCTTCACGACGCCGACGAGTGTCCAATTTAGCAGTGGGCCCACGAAGAACTGGACGCCGTTCCGCAGGCATTCCGCGTCGACAACCTTCACCACAGCTTGCGCAGCAGCTTCACTTAGAAGCGTCGGCGTAATGCGCAAGAGTGTCAGTGGGTTTGTCGACCTACACACCGTTAGTACCTGCCGGACTTGCACGGGCGAACATACCGTAGTATGTTGTCGTCTATACCGTCGCTGTCGCGGCCAAACAGAGCCTTGTGCCAGTTTTGAAATGCGACTAGCTCTTCTCGCGACAGCTCGCTCATCGTATACGTCCGATGTGACAGGAGGAAGTCGGATCGCAAGCTCTTGCCCGCTAGAGAATACGAGAATGAGGCGAGCTGTGAGAGATGAGCATTTGCCTGGAAGTTTGCGCTGAATGGACGCGCCTGTAGTCTCGTGAGTGTCAACTGCATGAACTGCACGACAACGCCAAACTGCGAAACTGCAGTCTGGGGATCACCTGCAACGTCTGAGCGGATGTCCGTGTTAAGCAAGATGGTCGTGCGTACCGACGCCCTCGCAAGTGAAGTTGTGCACAAAGTGTAAGCCGTGGCCGAGGATGTCGTTGAGCGGGACATGCAGGCTTAGTATGTCCACCGTTACGTCGTGTCGCGATAGGACCTTGCACATATGGCTGAGCGGTTCGACGTCCTGCGTGCTTGCCAGGGAGATGAAACGCTTCAACGTGTCATTGGGTGAGTGCTTCTGGGAGATACGCGAAGCGAAAGATGGGCAGCGCACCTTCTGTAACACCTCCGATAGAGATGCGTGTACTGCGAAATCTGTGACCGCCCGATCTAATAGCCCCATGCCGTCCTCGATTGGGCCGTCCATGGACACGCGAGATTCGATATATGACTGTGTAGGATTAGCCAGGAGCGAACCGATCGCTGATGTACTCACTTCGAGGTCCATGCCGTGCTCTTGCGCCTCAGTCACTAGGCGCGGTAATTGCTCAGGCGGTATGGAAGCCTCGAGAGACGACGCGAACGGATGATCGATAAGGGCGACGGCGACCAGGGACTGCAGAAATCGTGTCCTAAGGGGTACGTGTGTGCTTTCCGCCGCTGCCGCAAGGGAGTCCATGCGACCCAGAAGGTCTGTGCGGCTGTATACGTCGCGGAGTGCCGCCTGGACTGCAGAGCCCTGAACGGTCGTGAGCCAAGCATCATTAGATTGTGGTGACTGAACTTACAGGTGCGATGTCTGATGGTATTTCGGCACTGATATGGGTATCAAATCGCCGCAATAACGCGGGCAGCTGCACCATGTCAACGACAAGGAAGCTGGTGGACAACCGACGCACACGAGAAATAACGAGCGAGCACCAGAGCTGATATCTGAGTTTCTGCGGCGTCTGCGGAGCGTACTGTGACACGATGTCGAACGCAGCCAGTATTAACTGCGTGTAGAAAGCCGGCAGCGGCATTGCCGTGTAGTGAAACACTGCTCGAAGGACAGCAACGACCTCGTCGGTGTGTCCAAAGCTAAGATCGTGTGCGCGTTCGTCAAACTGTTGGTTCTGTTGAGCGCACGCTCGATAGCGCACCGGAAGACGCACCAGATTTCGCAGCAATGTCCCACATGTGATGATGTCCAGGCCTGCAGCAGCGCTCGACGACTTGGCCAAGTTTAATTGTATGGCTTGCATCATCTCCACTTCCCGCGCGGCTTTGGCATTGTCGCCCACGACGAGACCGAGCGACATCATGAGATTCTCTAACGCCTGGCGCGTATCTGAATCGAAAGGTATGGTTTGCAAGGCGTGTTGGACCTCCGAGTAGTACATCATTGCCTCGGTTGTAGTGATTGAGGAGTAGTCTTGGACGTAAGACAGAAGGAGAACGATAATTTGCGAAATAGGCGATGGTTGGCCGTGGAAAGGTGTCGACGATGTCAGGGACTCCCATGTCGACAACAGAGGCAAGCAAGCGTTCACGGTGTTGAGGATGGACGGTACGGTCTCGCCGTACGTGATGATTGAGCCGTACGCGCTGACCGGATTTGCGTAGTGTAATCCTATGAGCGTCTTGAAGACCAAGTGAAACGTCGCTGGGTCGGTCATCTGTCCCGCGTTCCTAATAAAGAAGCCTAGAGCATTCGAGAGCGGGACGTAGGAGTGTGCCATGGCCGTGTAGGTCGGCGGGGCCACCAGCATGTGAAGATAGGCGAGGAGGGTCTGGTCCCCTGGATATGATATGAATAGCTCCAAGAGCGCTCCTACCGAAGTAAATATTAGATTGAATCATGAGTTTCACAGCAGAGCCGACCTAGGATAGATTCCCCGATCTCTGTGAAGTTGGCTACGGTCGCGTCGAGTTTCCCATATGCCGAACCCAGCATCGTCTCCCACTGCGCCACGGTCAGGCTAACGGACTGGTCACGGAGCGGTCGAGCTCACTGTTCGCGCTGGGACACCAAGGAGAAATGCGCTCTGCGTGAGGTCGGCGAAGTCAACAGCGGCGGCCGACATGGTTAGAGCCAGGACGCGAGGCGCCGAGTAGGCGGTCGAATCGTCGCCTCGGCGGGTTCCGCTCTTTGTCTCCTTCCACCACTTCATCGAGCTCACTGCTCAGGTAAGCAGATCACTACAGGGCGCGTAGTTAGACTTGGTGCTAACATATATCTAAGGCATTTGGGGCCATGGACGCACTGAGCACCAGTGCCCGTGTTCTGCGCATCGTCGTACCCGACGTTCTCGACTACTTGAGCGTCGTATCTCCCAACATTGCCGATATAAAATTCAACCGCTCCCTCGCCAGTTATGGTGCTCTTTGTGCCTGCGCGCTCGTATGTAGCGACTGGCTGCGGCCTGCTCAAATGGCCCTTTTCGCGACAGTCGTTTTGTCGACGTGCACTGAGCTCCTCATCGATTCCGCCCTCCCTGAAGTCAAGGGCCTGGAACTCCTCCTTAGGACGCTCGAAAGTCGACCCGACTTATGTGCGGTCGTCCGCTCTCTGCAGATTGCGTGTTCAGCAGACCTCCTTGACCAAATTCGACGCATTCTCGACCTCTGTGGAAACGTCCGCGTACTCACCCTCAGATTCGGGTTTCACGACGTCACTTCTACCGTGCTTTTATCTCAGCTGGGCACGCGTCCGTCGATTCGTGCGTTTCGCTCCACTATAAATGGCAACCTCTTCGATCTCAACGTTGTAACAACTATATTTCCATCTCTCCGATCGCTCCGGCAGACGGGTCTTTTTGAGGCGAGATGCGTATCACCGCATCTCCCAGCTAGCAACTCACTGCGTCTGCGCCACATCGACATCGTCCAGTATGATCAAATGTGGCTCGACTACCTTGCCCGTGTTTGCGATGATCCCGGGATACAGATACTTCGTTGCCTTCAGGTCAATGAAGCAGAGGAATTCTTGGTATTCAAGCGCTCTCTCAGAGAGCTCTACATATCGACGACCGACCTGCCAAGCCAAGTTCTCGACCGACTCGCCGAATGTACATACTTGCGCCGTTTGACTCTAAACACAACCCTCAACTTCCCGCACTGCTTGCCTCCCAAGCTCGAAGTGCTGGATGTTGGGCTTGAGTTTCTTATGCGCTGCGATCTCTCAGACGTTCAATCGCTTCTGCACTCAGCACCGGAGATGCGGCAACTCATCCTACACTACCCCGAAGACGTCGACCCGACGCATAGGATGTGGGTCACTGGCAACAAGATGCAACCAGACGAGTTGCGCAAGGTTCTCGCCAAAAGTGGTGTAGCATTGAGAATGATGGTAGAGGTGCGTACTGTGTATCCTGTGCTGAACGCATACTGAGTTCTGGCAGACTAGTGACAGGGCATCTCACTGGGCGTACTTTGCTTAGATCAACATTTCTACCCACCTAGTGTCATTGTACCACAAGAATTGGAAACGTTGTTGCGAGCGCGCATACAAGCTGAACAGCATTACGCGATAAAGCCCTCGGCCTTGTTGCGTGCTTTCATGATAATATAACGAATGCAAGCAGCGTGCTCGATCATGTCCAAGTTGGTGGAGGTCACTGAGTCCAGGTACACTGGTCACCTGCAGAGCGCGCCGTTCGATTCGCACCTAATTACACTATTACTAACAAAATCGGGCCATGCACGCCTTGAGTACCAGTACCCATTGGACCCGACGTTCTCGACCACTTAACAGTCGTATTTCCCTACGTTTCCAACAACAGACTTAACCGGAGCATCGTTGACTATCATCCCCTCGCATTTGCGCGCTTGTATGCAGCGACTACCGTTTTTCACAAGGTGCATCCATTATTGGATCCTGTGTCCCGCATCTCGTGTCTGTAGTGCGCCTGACGATCCTATCCGTTCAGCATGAAATGCGGACAGAGCACATTTTGTGGAGTATGTGTGTATAAACGAGTGTAGAAGGCCCAGAAGCCGGAATATGCGCATGCGCGAGCTCTCAGATCACAAGAATACGTATGTACAACTACATATGCACAATTACCAAAACCAAAGCTGTAGTCGGAACACGACGAAGGGCGACAGCAGCACCTGAGGCTGCGTCTGGTGTTTTAGATCTTCAAGTTCCGTCAGCGTGGGATCATAGTAATACGGGATCAGATTCATCGACGTACCTTCTTGGGCGGGTTCGCGACGAACTGGCCCATGCCTCCACCCGCGTGACCGAGGGACTGCTCCTCGAGCTCGATCTCGCGCGACTGCTGCGTGAGGGCGCACGGCGCGCAGAATGCGGACATGAGGCAGTCGTTGACGGCGTTGCCCTCGACCTTGTAGTGCTCGCGCGTCACGGCGCGGTTCGACATGCCCATGACCCAGCCACATCCGAAGCAGTGGAGCGCGCCGTCTGTAAAGAGGTGCGGCGTGTGAGACGACGGCCTGAGCACGGGGGACGGATACGTACAGACGATGGTGTCCGGGCCGAGCAGCTCGCCGCCCTGAGGATGGGGAGCTCCCTATGCGGAGTAACGCCGATGAGTACTGGACGGGGACCGTGACTAGCACGGCCATCTTACCTGCTCCAAAGCCTCGAGACGGGTCTTGTTCTTTCCGTACACGATACACGGGAGGAACCAACCTGTCACAACTGCAGAGCGCCTCCGAGTCAGTCATGAGAGAGTAAGAGAGAGAGAGTCAAAACGCACAGGTGATGGGGTCCTCCAGGCAATCGAAGATGCCGGTGCTCCACTCGCGCTCGCCGTTCGAGTTGAAAGGAAGGTTCTTCGCATTACGGTTCCCGCCGTTAATGCTCATGCTCTGGGTGCCGTAGGGCTGCTGCGTCGTGTAGGACTGACAGTGTCAGTGCCACAACCGCGTCAGCGAAACACCCATCCGAGTCGTGAAACATGCGGCGTGCATACCATGTTGGAGAGTGTGTGGAAAGTTACTGGTACTTGAGAGGGATGCGAGTGCGAGATGGAGAGCAACAGCTGGCATCTTCAGCCCTGTATTTATACCGTCCTGAAGACGTTGGAGTGACGGCGAGCGTATCTCGCCCGACGTATTGCCACCCGCATAGCAGCAACGCTCACTGCCTGAAGAGCTGCGAGCGGCGGATCGGCATGTGCTGTACGCGAGAGGGCGCAGAGAGTATAGTACAGCGCTCACCAGAGCATGGCAGATCGACAGGCACGCATGCACTACTCCTCGACGAAATTTAGGCTTCAAGTAGGCGGTCGGGGAAATCGTCGATGGATCAAGAATGGACATGAGAGCTTAGACGTTAGCCAAGGTAATTTTTCGGTCTTCGTGTCGCGTCTTCATGAATATCAGAATAGGGGAGTTGAGGTGGCATCGCATTATGCAAAACCTTTGCGGCCGCTATTCGTCCTGTATCGGCACGTCAACGAAGACACAGCATGCGAGGCACGCACCGTCAAGGGCAGTCACCGGACAATCATGGCGCAGCATTGACTTGCCGAGAGGTGGACGGCATGATGCGCTCAACGCTGACACCTGTTCGTCGCGAACTCTGAGGCCGCAAGAACAATGCTCGCGTTTCATTCCGCCCATCGTGCATGCAACAATGCGATGAATTTAGCGCAAGGACAACGGAAGGAGCTCATTTTCGTCAGCGCGAATGGAGAAAGTGCGGCGGAAGGAGGACGGTGATAAGCGATGCATATGCAGTGTGTGGATGTGTACAGTCTAGCTGCATAGGAGCTATTAGTATACCTCAGACTTAACATGAAGGAGAATCAAAACAACTCACACGCCAATGTAAGAATTACCCGTGATAAGTGCTGTAGCTGGGAACCGGAGCGAATCCGCTCTTCATGAATGCCGGACCTCCTTGGACATGATCTCGTAATCTGCGGGCTCCTCGTCGTCGTCTTCGTCCTCCCACTCGTCCTCTTCATTATTTTCATTGCCCAAAGAAGGATACCCTAAACTCGTCTGCTGGCCCGGAGAGATGGGATCCGCGGTGAAACTGAGCAGCAGATGAGCATGTGGCGCGGAAGCAAAAGTGCTCTCGTGGTACGAACCCAACGCGTCGATAGAAAGCTAGTGCTTCGACATTCGCTGTTCCGGAGGACATCAGTACGAAAGAGCGAGGAAAGGACGCGGGACGCACTGAGGAAACACGTGAGCATGACTTTGCGCATCCCCCAGCGTGCAGCAAGACGCTCGAGGTCGCTCATAAGTGCCGTCCCCAACCCTGAACGTTTGACGCGTCGTGATACCTGGAGCTCGTAGCAATATAACACGGGCTCCTCGACGCCGTCGACGTTCTCCTCAGACTCGAAGCGGAACGTGGAGAACGCCAGCACGTCGGCGTCCTTGGACTCTGCTGGTCGCGCGAGAACGAAGCGCGCCTGTGTATGGAACATCTCGCGTTTCTTCTGGGGCGGGTCCCAGCCAAACGACGACGCGGTGTATCTGTGAAGTTTGAGAGCTGGCGACGCGGTGGCTGGCGGTGTGCTCACGACTGGCGCATGTTGTCCGCGAAAATGTCCCAGACCGCGTTCCGTTGGGCGGCAGAGAGACTGGACGCCTTGCGAGCCTCGAAGACGTACGCGCTGCCGTTCAAGACGCGCGGAGACTCGACCGTGTCCTGCAGCTGCCCCGCCGTCGCCTGACAGGAAACGCGTCGTGAGCTCGGGCCAGAGACTTTGCGCGCCGAACGCGCCTTGTTGGCCTCTGCGATGGCGTCCATGGACTCGTGGCGCGTGGCGAACGCGCGCTCGACCGGAGGAACCTGAAGTCGGATTAGACTCCGTTCAATCAAGTCTTGCCCAGCTTTTTGCCGTCACCGCCGTCGCGCACAGCGAGCACTCACCCTACAATTTAAAATGGCGACGTCTATGGCTGCCGCGATTGCGGCCTCTCTGCCTGCACCTACCGCCCAGGCCGCCCCTACGCCGGCGCCCACAGAAATCCCGCAGTCGATGCAGAAGGTCATCGACGTCGAGGCCGAGATCCCTGTCGAGACTGTCCAGCTCGACGGCATGGTGCGCACGGCGTACACTGCGCTCAGGATGGACCGTTCTCTAACAATCCTCGGTCTGTAGGTTGTGATGAAAATTATGAAACACGCCCGCGACACGGGCTCGTCGACGGCGACAGGTCTCCTGCTCGGGATTGACCTCGACGGCACGCTCGAGGTGTCCAATAGCTTCCCGTTACCCACGTACGGCGACGACGACGAGAAGGGCAGCTCCCGTCCCAGCGGTGGTGCGCTCGCCTTGCAGCTGTTTGTTCGTCGCTGACCGGGCCGAGCAGCACGATACCAGGCGAATATGTTGCGCTTAATCAAGGACGTGCAGTCGGACGACACCGTTGTTGGATTCTATCAGTCCACGTCCATGGGCGCGTTCTTTGCTCAGTCGCTCGTTGAGCTCCAGGCTGTACACCAGGAGCGTTTGAGACACGGCGGCATTGTCATCGTCCATGGTGCGTTTACGCTTGCGCCTAGAAACTTTGGGCTTATGTCTGCTTGTCAGATACTAACCAGGCCATCCGGGCGAATGCTACATTCCGCGCTTTCCGCCTGACACCCGCGTATATGGAAGCGCTGAAGAAGGACAAGTTTGGCACGCAGTCGTGAGTACGTCTGCAACGTGCTGGTCTTGTGCTTACCCGTTCGAAGGCTCGTCAAGCACGAGCTCATCTTCTCGCGCATCTTCGCCGAGATACCTGTGACGATCAAGAACTCGAGCTT
>KV426600.1:0-11653 GCA_001632375.1 Exidia glandulosa HHB12029 | reverse complement strand
CGCCAAGTCGGCACATCTGGGTCATTGAGCACACTGAAGCCATGCTCCTCCATCCACTCGAGCATGTCCTCAGCGCCTCGAGATGTACCAGCAGTGAATGAGTCCCACAGGTGGTGATGCTCATTGGCATCCATGGCAATGGCAATGGGCATGTCAGGCAACTCGACGCGCTTGAAGCGCTGGAAAGTGCGGGCTGCACCCTCTGCATCAGCAGGAGGGTCCTGGTTGTACAAGTCAACAAGAAGGAAAGGAGGATGGGAGCCTTGGCGAATCTCGAGAATGAGGAAGTCTAAATCCTGCGCCAAGTCATAGCGGTTGAAAACCTCGAAGTCAGGACGCAAGCTGGTTGCATATGCAAACACGCGCGGGCGCAATGCTGCAGGGATGACTTGTGCAGGTAGAATGGGGTAGAGACCTGCTGGCTCTTTGACAGAGAAATGCGGGTCAGTTGGCTCATCGCCAATGCGCCACCAGGGCTCCGCAATAAGATAGATGTCAGAGGCACGCTCTGTCTCATAACCAGAGCCAGGCGTGAACAGTGCGCTCTGCGCGCTGTTGAGTCGTCGCGTGTTCGTAAAAGAAATAGAAATGGGTCGAGTTCGCACAATCATGCAGAATCGACTTGGGCAGGCTCCGCAGGAGGTGTAGAGCAATTGGATGTGGCAGCTGCCTTGCGAGCAGCATCATTTGCCTTGCCCAGCTCGAGGGCATTGGCACCGCTGACAGGGCGGCCATCCTTGGTTCCAAGCGCAGCGCGACTCTGAGTGCGACGAATGCACCCTCCCGTCTTGGCTGCAGTGTGCTGAGGCTTGCGCAGTGCGTTTCGCCTGCTCTGCCACACCTTGCACTGCGCATCGCGGACAACATGTGCACCGCTGCAGTGGGGGCATTTGAGCTTGGTGTGCTCGCAGTGGGTGCCAGGGGCGTGCACCTGAGAGTAGAAATCGCAAGAGATGTCCTCGCACTTGTGGGATGCAGTGGTGTGCTGGTTAGAGCAGCAGACACCGCAGCGCATTTCGCGCTCGCAGATGCGGCCAGTATGATCTGTACCACAGCATGTGCGGACTCGAGGAACATCCTCGAAGCGGCGCGCTGAGCAGAAGTTGCCAAACACGCTGACAGAGTGCTGGATAGCATGAGCTGCATCAGCAGCATTGAGGAACGCGAGAATAACAGAGCCACGCGGGCGCATCTGCACATCTGCAGGGCGCTCAAGCCAGCGAGGCATGCAAGCCCACTCGTACTTGTGCGAGTTGTAGTTGACAATCTCGTCAAGACGCCGTGCACATCCTCGCACATCGCGTGAAGGACGCATGGAGAACCGGGCGCGTTGCGACAGCGCTGCTGTTGGACATATCGCAAGCGTTCCCGACGGTGTGCCACGAGCGGCTCCTGGAGAACCTGCGGAAAAGGCGCGTCCCGGAGAACCTGGTCAGGCTGACGGCAAGTTTCTTGTCGGGACGAGCTACGCACCTACGGTTCGGCGACTATGAATCTGGCCGGCTGAATGTTCCGACGGGCGTTCCACAGGGGTCACCGCTGTCGCCAATCCTTTACCTCTTCTACTCCGCAGACCTGCTCGAGATCACGCGGGACATGGGCAAGAAGGCGTTTGCGGGCGGATACATCGACGACACGATGCTCGTCGCCGTTTCAGACTCCGTGGAGTCCAACTTGGACATTCTCGCTCAGCTCACTCCGCGCTGCCTCGCCTGGTCCGCCCGCCACGCGTGTCAATTCGACGTCAAGAAGTTCCAGCTGATACACTTCACCAAGAACCCGCGACATGAAGAGGCGGCGAAGCAGGGACTCGACATTGCAGGCGTCACGATTGAGCCGGAGAAGGCGGTCAAGTACCTCGGCATTCTCATTGACAGCAAGCTGCGGTGGAAGGAGCACGCTGAAGCAGCCGTCGCGAAGGCTACAAAGACCCTCCTAGCCTGTGCCCGGCTGCCGCGACCCACCTTCGGGCTACCCCACCGCCATGTGCGCCGGTTGTACATCTCGGTCGTGCTGCCGCGTCTGGAGTACGGCCTGTCTGTCTGGTTCTCCCCCGTCCGCGCGCGGCCATCTGGCAAAGGTCGATGTGGATCTGTGGGCGTTGCACGACAATGCGACAAGCTCCAGCGAGTGGCGGCGCGTCTTATTGCGGGCGGTTTCAGGACGACATCGACGGACATGCTGGTGTACCATGCCGACCTGCTGCCAACAACCGTTGGCCTCAACAAGGCAGCGCACAATGCGGCTGTCCGGCTGGCAACGCTGCCGAAGTCGCACCCTCTCCAGCCGCTCGTCGCACGTGCCATGCGTCGTACCCCCCGCCTACACCGATCCCCGCTACACGACCTCTTCGCGGCTTTCCCGGACATCCGCGACGTCGAGACAATCTACCCTGCCATGTGCAGCCGCGACGCAAGTGCGTTCTTCACGACCCATATCGCGAGCTCGCGCGAAGAGTCCATGGCCGCAGTGGCCGACTACCACAGAGCGGGCGCCGTCATCTACACTGACGGATCAGGCTATGAAGGAGGGACCGGTGCCGCCGCTGTGTATGTGGGTAAGAAATGCACACAGGTGCGCCGGTTCTACCTTGGCACGATGGACGCGCACACCGTGTACGAAGGCGAGCTCACCGGCATTCTACTCGCCCTGGATATCGCGCGCTCGCTTCCGCTGTCTATACGCCGCGCTACCGTACTCTTGGACAACCAGGCCGCTGTCCGAGCTGTCCGCGCGCGCCGATGCCGACCGGGCCAATACCTCGTTGACGCGCTCCACCGCGAACTCACCAGTCTGCGCAGGCGACGTCACGGCTTCAAGCTCGACATCGCGTGGATTTCAGGCCACTCAGACGTCGCTGGCAACGAGCTTGCGCACATACATGCGAAGCGCGCGGCCAGCGAGATCGTCACCGAGAACGGAATCCAGGTCCTGCAGAAGCCACTCCCACGCAGTGCTGCAGCTATCCGCGCAACATACAAGCATCGTGTCGCCGCGGAACGCGACGCCTGGTGGTCCGCATCGCCCGCTTCAGCCAGACTGCGACGAGTCGATCCCGACGGCTCCGCGGCGCACGTTCGCCAGCTCTACAAGGACCTGCCGCGGCGTCAGGCGAGCATCCTGACGCAACTGCGCACAGGCCACATCGGGCTGCGCGGCTTCCTCGCCCGTATCAAAGTCGAGCCCAGCGCGGTGTGTAGTGCGTGCCACGTCCCCGAGACCGTCGAGCATTACTTGCTTCACTGCGCCCGCTTCGTGCGTCCCCGGCACACCCTCCGAAAACACCTCAAAAAACCGTTAACAATTCCTATTCTCTTAAACACTCCCGCATCCCTTCCTGCACTTCTCCGTTATATACACAGTACAGAACGCTTCCCCGACTACATGGACGAACTCTCCCGCCTCCCACCGCTCCCATCCAAACCAGACTGAAGTTTCCGACCCGCCTGCTCGAGCGTCTTCCCCGCAACGCCGTTCACAATTGTAACGGCCACTTCGGCGCACGCCATGTACCCCAGTAGCACACATTCACCTCACACACATGCCCTTACCCCGTCACCATGTATAGCCCCAAATCCTGTAGAGTCCGACATAAGCCGCCTGCGGCGACTTCCAGTGACTATAATGGAAAGCATCATCATCATCAAGCAGCTCCTTGTCAGAAGGCAAGGCGTCGACACCATGCACATGAGTGGGTACGCCATTGACGAGCACCTGATGCCAGGGCTCATCGCGAGACGCCTTGATGAAATCGGTGCTGCTAGGCACAATTGCACCTGCAATCTTGTCTGCATGCGGCAGCAAGTCCTCCTCAGAAGTGAGGCCATCTGTGACCACGATATTGCCAGAGGCCATAGTGTTGATGCCAGTGATGCGCAAGGGCGCAGCTGGGGTGCGCTTTGTCTTCAAGCCGCTAAGGGACTTGTTGACATCGTCGCGCAAGCGCTTCGCATCAGAGCGGATGTGAGCCGTCAGCTCAGGTGTGGCATGCACAGAGAGGATAAGGCGAGCTGGGTGGTGGCGAGCACAAGGGTTACTAGGTGGTGCAGCGGGTTTTGGTGCGGAAACACGAGGTGCAGCAGAGGCATTGGCAGCCTGCTTTGCAGCGCACCCAGCATGGCTGTTGGGATTGGCGGCTTGTGCAGCGTGTTTGCCAGCCGATGGAGCAGCGGTATGAGGCGCAGACGGTGTAGGGGGTGTGAGTGCAGGTGCAGGAGCAGGGTGCGCGCCAATGAGCCCTTTGATGCGCTCGAGATTGGCAGCCATGTCATCGAAAAGCGTGGGCTCTGGGCAGCCCAGGTAACCAAACAGATTCGCTGCAGGGCCCTGTGGGGCGCACATCTGCATGCCTTTGGCGAGCTGAGCAATGGTGAGTCCGAGAGACGCGTCAGCCCACATGTACACATCTGACATGTCGGACTTCTGCAACACAGCAGAGTTGATCTGTGATGAGAGTAGAATGAGATCATGGAGCTTGCCATGCATGGAGCAAATGGCATATCCAACAGTCATGCCATCTGCAAGCAGTCCAGTATCAGCGCGCATTGAGGCTCTCACTGTTCGTGTCCGCATCAGCCTCGACTTGCAAGTCATCACTGCCCTTCACTACAATGCGCACATTGCGCAGGGCTGCATCAGGGTGATGCTCAGCAGCCTCAGGCTCCATGGGAGCAGAGTAAAAGATTGGGAGTGAATCGAACAGAGGGAGAGTTTCGGCCTGCAGGGGCATGTGTCCCTTGGACCTCAGTCTAAGCACCTGCTGCAACAGGCGCATGCTGAGACGGCAATTGATGCTCATGCAACGCGCCATGCTGTGCATGGGTGGTACAATGTTTGCAACCCTTTGGGGAACTGTGTTCCCCGCTGGCCGCGGTTGGAGGGCATAGAAACCCGGTCGAAATGCCACAAGTCCTCATGGCTCTCTCCTGGGTGCCCGCAAACTCCAACTGTTCCAGCGAGAATGGGGCAACCATATCGACGTTCCAAGCTGCATTGCAGTGCAGGGGTGCGCACTGCACCGTCCCTGACCGGCGGCCGGAGTTGCGCGCGGTTGCGGCACCGGTAGCGGGAACACCAGTCTCAGGGAGCGCAGGAGAACGAATAGAGTGGTTCTGGGAAGTGGGAAGTGAAGGAGACGGAAGTGGTTATGGGAACTGGGAAGTGAAGGAGACGCCTTTGCGCGTGAATGGGGCGCGCTAGAGGCATGCGGGTTGCGCTTAGGAGTAGACAGAGCTGCCTCCCGGTCGGACGCATTGCCGGACGCTACAGAGAGTGCCTGGTCAACTTCTGCAGCCTCTTACATGTCCTGTGGCTGGTGGACAGTGTGTTCAAGCTGCTGCGCGCAATTCGCGCGCAACTGCGTGGTAGGAGACTCAGGATTGGAAGGTGGTGCATATCCGAGTCAAATGAGTCAAACAGAGCATGCCAAGACTGCTGATGGGCAAGATAGGCATGGGCCCAGGTGCCAGGAAGTGGAATGTAGCCCTGGGGGCTCAATTGCGCGTGTGATGGCACTGGATTGCGCTGTGCAGCGAAGGGCAGCAGTGGAGGAAGGGCCACATCATCGCCGCCTACCAGACGTGCTGGGTCACCCTCTGCACCGCGCGCCCTAGGGCTGGAATTGGGACCGGGAGAGTTGGAAATACGCACCTGTCGCGATTTTGGAGAAAGCTTCTTGGACTCTGACCACCACCTGGTTGGAGTCAGTCTACCTCTGGCGCGCTCTGTCTACCTCACATCGCTCTATCTCGGCCCAAGGCACTCCCAAGCACCCATCTGGGTCGCTAGGAGGCACTGCTGGGCCACCTGCTGCCTCTACTGGTGGTTGGATGCCCTCCAGAGGGAGAAGCACCAACTCCTCTGCTCCTGCCACTTCTACTGCACCACCTAGTGCTCCAAAACACACCCACAACATGCCTGCACATGCCCATGACTTGTCTGGTATGCCTGCTCGCTCTGCTGGTGCTGCAACTCGAGTTGCTGGTGCTGCATCACCTCCTCCTCCTGGCCGCATTTCTGGATCATTTCCCCCACTTCCAAAGCCTGCCACACCATTGTCCACCTCTCCCAACCCCTCAGCCTTGGCTGCAGGGGTTCAGTCGCAGCCGATGGAGCTGGACGAGCCCATCTCTGTGCAGGGGGCCGCGCGTCCCCCATTTCAAACTCCGCTTCCGGCAAATTCCGGCCACTCCCCCATGTCACCTCGAGTCCCCAGAGTGCAATTCTCGACGGATTCACCTGCAACTCTGCATGCCCACTCTTTTGGCCCCTCTATGGAGGTTGACCAAGTTGTGGAAGTGCAGGCCGAGCCTATGCCTCACAGCACGCGCTCCAAGCTTGTGCAGCATGCCCACCAATTTCGCGCCCTCCTGCCTACTCTGCACACCTCTTCTGATGCCAGGAACATCGCCCGTGTTGCTGCCTCCATTATGGCTGTCCTCCTTGAGCGCTCTGAGGAGTTCCCAGATGCTATGGAGATTCTTGGCCATGCTGTTCTGCCTTATGTGGACTTGCCTGTCCGCGGCGCCCTCCAGGACCTGGGTGATGAGATTGCTGGCCTTAAGGCTGCTATTTCCGCTCACCCACCTCCAGCTGCATCTGCTCCACCACCTGCTGCGACACCAGTCCCAGTAGCTCCTACTACAACTTCTTCGCGTGTGAATGCGCGCAAGGACTCATACGCTGCTCGTGCTGCATCTACAACTCCTTGACACCCTCCACCTGCACAGCCCTCACCCTCGGCCACACCGCTTGTGCGCAACCATCCAGCTCGACTTATTCTTCGTGTCACTTCACCAGCCGCGGCTCGTCTTGCAGTTGCAGACTCTGTCTGCGCGCGCGACGCTATCAACACATCACTTACTGGTCTTTCTACTTCCCGGACCCCTCAGCTCCCTCTTGGAGTGCGAGGTGTTGGCTTGACTCGCAGCGGCAACGCTGTCGTCTTTGCCAATCTGGGACTTCTTGCTTCTGACTTGGAGCCTCACTCTGCACGCATTGCATCCGCTTTCCTGCCTGAGTCGGCTCGTTATGCGGGTGCCTCTCAGGACTCTGCCTGGTTCAAGGCCATCGTTACTTCTGTCCCCACTTGCGTCGCTTCTGGGCAGCCTTTGCCCACTGCTCAAGATCTCCAGGCTGAGTTGGACGGCAATGCTCACGCTTTTAGCTGGGCTGCGCCTCCTGTTTGGCTTGGGGAACCCAAGGATGGCTCCGGTTCTGTTCTCCTCGCGTTTAGGCGCATGGAGGACTTGGACTTTGTACTTGAGCGCGGGGTGTTCATGTTTGGACGCCCACTTCGCGCTCGCCGCTTCCGCGAGTCTACTCGCCCTCGCCCCTGCTCCAACTGCTGCAGCCTCGAGCACTCGACTCGTGCCTGCACGTCACCACCTCGCTGCGCCATCTGCGCCCAGCCGCATCTGACTTTGTCCCACCGCTGCACTCAGTGCCTTGTGGTGGATGCTTGCGAGCACATCCAACTGTGCTGCCCACACTGCGGACGTCCACATCGTATGTGCGACTCTGCATGCCGCGTTTGGACTCGCCGTCCAGCTACTAGGAGGAAGCGTGGGGGCGGTCGTTTAGCTGCTCCTGACGAGTTTGAGGTTTCTTGACTTCGTCTGTTTCCTTTCCTTATCCGCGTTCACTTGCTGTTTCCTTCTGACTTCACACTTATGTGCACCAATCCCGTCTCTCGCCTGTTAGAACCCCCTTATGTGTTTCCTCATGCGTACTTAGGTAGTGGCTCTGTCCCTCCCGACCGTCTTGGTTCTGTATTGTAACCTGCTTACGGTCGTTAAATATCGAGAATTTCTCTCTCTCTCTCTCACCTGTCGCGATTTGGGTGAAGCAGAGCGGTCCCTGTCCGTTGTGCGTATCTTGGAGCTTCTGGGGGACACCTTGGACAAGATGCTGCTACCCAGACCGCATATGCGCAAGCCAAGGCCATTCTTGGGTGTTGCAGGATCCTGGGAACTGGTAGAGTGCGCAGGAGGAGTTGTAAAGCGCAGGGAGCGATGGGGCGCGCTGGGTGAGTCTGGCAAAGTCAGACCCTGGATCCAGGACCCCTACCTTTTCGTGCGCAAGTGCAGAACACTTGTGCGCAGATTTCAATCACTCGTGCGCAACCCGTGCGCAAAGAGATTCACTCGTGCACAAGCTCAGTTCACTCCTGCGCAAGGTATTTTCACTTGTGCACAAGGCATTTTCACTTGTGCGCAGGCCATTGCCACTTGTGTGCAAGATGATGTCTTGTGTGCAACATATAAGACTGCATTTCTGAACCTGCCAATAACATGTCTGTATTTTACTAATCTACTGCACTGAAATAAAGCACATATGATGCCAAGTTCTGTGCACAGTACACCGATCCTTGGTCAAATACTTACTAAATCAGGGAAAATACAGAATGCAAGTTCTGCTGCTTCATCAATGTTGTATAAGCTTATGTTTTTATGCAAGACTCGATTTCGCACTAATTTTGTATCCAAACCCAACAATGCTCCAGACATGGTTTCTCTGACTTTCCTGTAGTTACATTGCCGAATAAAATTTTAAACTCCGACATAACCTATATATTCCTGATCCAGGAAGCAATTAATGTCCAGTAATGATGTTGACTAGGCAAGACACTGTCCCTGAGTCTAGAAATAGCATAATCTTTTGAATTTTGCATCCATCTCAGTGCAATTGTGAATTTGTTGTAAGCAGTTGCTGGCACTGTACTGTATTGGCTGAGCCTGTTTCATGTAGACAATAAACATGAACGGTAGTAAACCATGGTCCACATGTTGGGTCTAGTACATTATTTCGCCAGCGTACGGCTTTGTCCAACTTGTGCACAACCTCAGTTCAGTTGTGCGCAAGTTCAGGTCACTTGTGCGCAAGCCTAGGGAAACTTGTGCGCAAGATTTTTCACTCGTGCGCAAGGAGCAGAACTCGTGCGCAAGTGCGCACGACTGCGCACAAGTGAAATATGGGTAATTGCTGTGTTGTAAGGGAACAAGCAAAGACTACACCATGATGAGGGTACCAAATTTGGCCCCTGACTTACTAGTCTCAGTAATTCTTCGCATGATCGCTGTAGGTGCCCTGGTTAGATAGTTATGGCTGAAACACTGCTGCGCACGGCTTTGCGCACGTGCACATGAAAAGGACAGGAGCCGATCCAACCAGCCAAGTCACCAGGGGGGTCGTGCCCTGGCTCGATATGAGCTCCTGCAGGTAGGGTTTTTGAGGAAGGGAAAGTGCTGTAAAGCGAGGAATTGTACAGAATTACTTGGACTGGTGGAAGTCGGAGTAAAAGGGTCTCCCTAAATGTATTGGCGCGCCCACGCCCGTTGCATACCCCATCGTTGACACACCTGGTCTTTGCTCTCCTCCTCCCACAAACTCTGTATGCACAACACACACTACCCCACATGTACCCATAGATCACACAGCCTGTAGACTCGTGCGACGACACACACCTTCCACAACCCATGTGCGGCCCTAGTCATTTTGGCACCAGGACACTACATACAGATTCCCTTTCCCATTCCATTCGTCTCAGTCTCGTTTCGTACCTCACGCATACCCTGCCCACGTCCCATTGTAGGATCGTTGACACTGTGTGTGACAACGCGTGCGGTCCTACGCTTTTTGCCGCCGCTTTAAGCTTTGGACCGCCTCATTGTCAGTGTTATCGGCTCGAGGCTTGTCGGTCTCACACGAGCATGCGTGCTCAACACATGCGAGATGGGCTAGGGAACGAACGTTCACGGCCGTCGCAGGGGATGCGATGTTGCGCGAGCTCGGAAGCATCTCAGGGATCGTCGGGTATATAAGGCTCGTGTTTGTATCGCTTTGTACCTTAGTTTTGAGCTGGTCTAGCAACCGTCCTATACGTCTCGCTCTCATCCTACATCCTGTCGAGTGTCACGAGTATATAGCCGTGTCCTGACACTGTGTCTTGGATCTATCTTCTGTAGCCTGTTGCAGTATAGATTCATCATTGCCCCTAAATGTGTCGAGATTGTAGACTGATATGAGTTTTGCATTGGGTTTGCATGTAATAACAAAGAGCATTTTGATAAATTCGAATTCTGGGGCGAGTTCCCGTGAGACAACCAGGGAATTCGGCCCAGCGCGTGATTCAGTATATAACATGTGGTCTGTGTGCAGCCTGCTTTCGGGACTTGGAACAGATTCACCAGGCCTCAGGCCTCATGCATCAGGCCAAGCGAGACAGGCAAAGCGAGATGAGGAACACGGCTCTGCTTTGCTCCCGCTGCGCCTCCTTGTTCGCTAATGTCTGGTTTAGACATGGTTTGGCAGGGTGCCATCCAGTGCTGACCCGATTTGGCAGGGTGGATCCTGACTGGCGCCAGCCTAGACGCGCGCTTCTTCTCCTTTATCTCACGCTCCCAGAGCGTATAAATGCAACACATGTCATCCACAAATCCTTCCACGGACATGGGTGCAATGGGCCGCCAATCTCTCTATGATTTTGAAATATGTTCAAAGCAGTTATTATATCATTTCCAGACGTATGGGGATATGTGAACATGGTGGGATCGCGAATGGGAAGACCGGCCGTATATCTCATTAGAGAACCTGGAGATGTTGTAGAGTTAACAGTCACTATAGATTACGCAAGTCCCCACGTCGAGCGTTGCATCAATGCACCCGTCCTCTGCGTGCCGGTAACGGTGCCGCGGCTGCTGCAGCTCGTACTCGCGGTGAACATCGGATCAGGGCACTGAGCATACAAGCAGGCGCAGGGGTATTTTGGGCATATGGGATGAAGGAGCGGGCGTGCAAGTGAGGGGTCAAGCGGTGAGCGGCATGGGTGGGGGTGGAAGTAGGGAGATGCGGCGTTGGCGAAGAAGAGTGTGTCGTGCAGAGTACGCTGGGACGAGCAACGCGCGCCTTCGGTTTTGACCTGCATGAGCGTGTAAGTGCAGGCCACATGGGACGAAGTGCAGGCCACATGCGACAAGTGAAGACAGTATGTACGGAAAGTGTCCTCGAGAAAGCAATGTACACGCGCGTGCTGCAGTAGGTTGCTTAATGTGCAGCCCCTATTACACCGCTTGATCGCTGGTGCGCTTGGTCTTGCAACACCACAGTGACTTGGACTTGGCTGATGAAGCCTGCAACAATGAGCTCACACCACGCGGAGGTATAGCAACGACGCAAAAGCAGGTAACTCCATCCAAGTGTGCTGGTTGCGGGCGGAGAGGATATTTGGTTGTGTTGACACCCAGTTCCTTGCCGCCACAAAACGTGCACTCCTGCTACACCCACACGATGCTGCGAAATCGCCACAGTTCCTCATTCAACCGGCCGCCTGAGCTCCCAAGGGAGATTTGGAAGATGATATTTATGTACCTTCCCGTCAGTCTACTGTTTCTGCTTGGGAAACGTGCCCCTTGGCTGCGACCGTTTGTCGAAAGCTCCAGAGTGTCCATCTGGAACATCATCCACATCAATGTTAGACTTATTGGTGGCTTCTGGCCCTGCCCTCGAGAGATCTGCAGCTCTCCCACTCACCATATATTTGCACGGCCCAAGTACACTCGGGCCCACTGCGTAGTTGCTCCTCTATGGACTTGTTGCGTCTCACCTCGGCCGCATCCAAGTGCTACACGCTGTGAATGCATGCGAGCCCCTGATC
>KV426599.1:0-22791 GCA_001632375.1 Exidia glandulosa HHB12029 | reverse complement strand
CCCTGAGTCATCCGGAATGAACAAAGCCGAATAGAACAAAGCCTGGAAGATTCGACCTTTTCCGGCCGAATCTTCCCGGAGGCGGACATATCGGACTTCTCCTCTGGGGAAAAGCCGGGAAAACTTTCCCAAAGTGGGAAAATTCAAATGGAAAATTCCGAATACACGGATTTCCCCCACAGGAGAATTGCGATATGTCCACCTCCGAGAAGATTCGGCCGGAAAAGGTCGAATCTTCCAGGCTTTGTTCTATCCGGCTTTGTTCATTCCGGATGACTCAGGGTCTTGCCCACCACCGCAATATTCAAACATCTCCGGTCCGTACAACTTCGGATTGTACAAACACAGTAAAGTTCACTGAATCCTGCCGTATCGGAAAGAAACAGCCTACTTCACATGTATGCAAAAATCGAGGTTCCTTCCGGTGAGTGATCTGTGCGAAAATGCCGCGAGCAAGCCTCAGACTGCGACGTCATGGTCAATAGAAGTAAGGGTGGACGAGTACTAGTGGATTCGGTCGCGTCCATCATCAAGCAATAGCGGTCGCAGGAACTCGAGGTTGAAGGATTTCCATGACTTGAGAGTGGCTCGGAGCGCGAAGTTAAGACATGAAAAGTCAAGTATCGCGAGAATCAAGTTGGAAAAGTGAGACGTCAGAATTCAAGCTTGAGCGGGATTGTATAATTGACAAGGCGCGGTCTACGACCCGTGAACTGCGTCGAAATTCTAAGATCGATCGAACATGCGGCGGCGGAATGTCGAAATACAAGGAGCGTACCCCGCGCCTTGCCACTACGCGCACGCAGCCTTAGTTAGTGCGGCTCGCCTGGCAGGAAGACTGTCCGGGAGCGGGTCGCCGTCTAGGCGCTATATCGCTGTGTGCGGCCGGAGGTGACGCGTCCATTGTCCGAATCACTTCTTGCGGGCTCCTGGTACAAGGGTTACGAGTTGGATCATGTACCCAGTCATGAGGTTGTATTCGGCCGTGGTGTACTTCTGCGCGAAGGCGAGCAGGCAAGAACGGAAAGGGAAGAGCACGACCGGGGGCACGACTCCGACTCGGAGTACGAACCATCTTGTCCTCGACCCAACCTTCAATACTCAGGAACCGTCCAACGCTGACTAGGCCCGCTCAAGCTCGAGACGTAACTATATCCGGTCTTGTGTCGGCTCCGGTCACGTCTCCGCGGAATCCGGTGGTCACAATAGACAAACCTCCGGGATGCACAGCAATATCTGTTCGTCTCTCTTGTCTTCCTCCTTCTGTCCCGCTGGATGCAGGACGACTACAAGCGCTATCCGCCGTGGCGGCGTGGGCGGCCGGAGCAGGTCAGCAAGTGGGCCAAGGAAACTCTGGACGGGTACTATGCCCTGAACGACGAGGAAATCTTCTGGCGCGACCTGCAGCCGTTCCTCCTCAAACGCGGTTACAAATTACGGCCCCGGTTGACTCCAGGCTGGACACCCTCTTGGTTAGGCACAGACATTCGTCCCATGTTTTGCGAGGACCACTGGATGTCGTTCGTGCGTGTCGAGTCTTATCCGCAGTGCACATTATAATAGTCCAATTGTAGCTTCCATGGGTCGTAGACGCGCGACTAGCGGACGATACCGTCGTGGCAATCAAATGGATCCCGGACGCCGAACACACCGTCCACGAGTTGGAGATCATGCGCTTCCTCTCGTCGGACGAGTTGCGCAAGGACCCACGAAACCGCGCCGTCCCTTTACTAGATACCTTTGCGCACCCCACTAACCCTCACGGTGTCTTCATCGTCATTCCGTGGCTGGGAAGCTTGCACGACTTCTCGGTCAAGTTCGTCAATGAGCTTGTAGACTTCATGCTGCAAACCTTCGACGTACGTGTTATTATCGCGTTCTTCTGTTTACTATTCCTGACCCGTCTCTCAGGGAGTCGCATTCCTGCACGAGCATGGCGTTGCGCATCGGTCCGTTTGTCCTCGCACCCTGTTTCCTTTCTTAACGGTCGTATCGTAGGGACTGTACTGGTCCCAACATCATGATCGACTTCAAGACTCTCTATCCGCCGTCCATTCGTTGGCACCCCCAACGCCCGGGATACAACGACGATACCACGCAGTACATTGACCCGTGCAGACGTTGGCGGGGTAATGCGCGCTACTACATCATCGACTTCGGCATTTCGTCGCGCTTTGAGGGACCAGGTCCGCATCTCGTGACTGGAACATTCGGACGCGACCAGGGGCCACCTGAACTGTCTGACCACGTTCCTTACGACCTATTCAAGATCGACGTCTTCATACTTGCCAACTTCTTCCTGGACCGCTACGTCTCGGTGAGTCCGTCGATGCCATTTCTCTCAGGCTGCCGTCAAACTCATCGTGGGTCAGAAATATTCTAATCTCGAGTTCCTCCGTCCGTTATTGGTCGATATGACGTTGAGAACCCGGACGAACGGCCGACCATTCACGACGCGCTTACGACCCTGCGCACCCTCGCACGCAGTCGGTTTGGTCCTAGCTTCAGGTGGAGGCTTCGCCGGGTTGAAGAGAGTCGCTCTACGCGAGTGCTCAAAGACATACGGTGTACCTTCACCCAGGTGTTCATGTTGGCTCGCGTTTTCGTTGTCGGCACTCGGGAGCTTCGTTTCGGACGACCTTCGTAGGCTTCCTATTTCGATCCTGTACGCAGTCATCTCGCAATGGGACGGGTATCGATCCCTTAATGCCATTATCAATCGGTTCCTCGACTTCCCGATTTCTCGCGTGAGCTCGTCAACTGTGAGACGGGCTGTGGGCCGTGTGGACCCAATCGCGAATGTTTGGAAGTTGCTATTGTGCATCAGGGGTGGCTGCCACGCGACGCAGCATTATAGCTGAAATGTGCCCCGATCTATCCACGTCTCTCTCAGCCACCGACAGGACGAATGTGCTCACGATGGCCGCCAAGGAGATCAGAAAGCGCGTCATCGGACAGTTGACCGCGGCGCAGAGCTGGACCATGTCTTCCAGAGTCCTGTAATACCCGGCGCCGGAGAGGGAGGGGCGAAGAGCGTTGCATCTGGACCCTTACGTCTTACTTTATCACGTGCTCGCCGTCATTCAGAGCGAATCTCCGAGCGCCAGTCATCCTTGTTCTCCTTTCGAAGCTGCGCGCGGTATGTACCCCTGCACGCCATCGGATCCCACCTGTCAACACATCTATCCATGAATAGTATTCGGAGTCTACGACCAGTTCTTTGGGGACGATGTACACTCCTCTCGCGTTAGGATATGTATCATGACCTTTCCCTTCGTACGTGAACGCACGGTGCACTGGGTTAAACCGTTGCGCGCGCGCAACTGTGTGAATCCCGCACGCTGTTCGCTGCGCCTTAGCCCCGGACAGCGAAGGAGAAGAACTGCGGAACACACGGCGTCGGCAATCTGTTGTCTTCTAAGAATCTTCACCACCGTCGGAAATCCGGATGCAGTACACGTCTACACTGCAAACCGCAGCGACCACAGAGTGTAGTAAAGCATGTTCTTGCTCGTAGAGTACGACTTCATCTGAGTCACTGGAGAGGTCGGATGAGCACGCTCAACCCGCGGAAGTCCGGGTGCATCGCTCCATGCATCATTCTCACATGAAAACTTCTGTTTATCTCGTAAGCAGTGACGATGCAGGCGTAAGGGACTTGCTCGGCGGAAGATACTGGTGCAACTTGTAAGGCTCACCTGTACGATCCTAGGGGTTACGTACACAAAATCTACAGTAATATGTACGACACTCACATTGCACCCAGACTCCTCGCCTCGTTCTTTCCGGCAAGGCGCGCATGTGCTTGATTGAGTGAACGACAAGGACAGCTCCGCGTCGCTGTACACACAGTGATTGATTGTATTACTGCCTGGACACAATGGGTGTGGCTGAACTTTGCGTCCGTTAGTGAGACGTCAATTTACGTATTTGATTCAGCTGTCTCCGGATTATCGCCTATTGCACCTGTGGGGACTGTCAACCATCATAAACACGGACGGTCAACACGGACGGGACTGCTGCTGCCGGGGATTTAGAGACAGGACGATTCGGATGGTGTCCGAACGCCGGCTCCGGGAGGACTTCCACACACGCGAGTGCAGGAAGTTCCTGAGAAACATCTTTGTTAAAAAGAACTTAAAAAGAGCCACCACTCCTTTCTCTTGGTTCAGGGTTTCTAACTTTGTCATTACGTCTTGGGCTGTGCATTCATGCTTGGTTCCCGCTTCTAACCACCGGCTCCGCGCCCTCCAGCATCACCTGAGCGTCATGGACACACTGGTAAGCACAGCACAAGGCCTGACGGCGATATAATAGCATATATGAATGAGTATTGCGTAAAACGAGAGTGAGAAGGGAAGGAGCGTTATGTTGGTATCAAAGCGACCAAGGGCAGCAACGTCGTCAAATAGACTAAAGCACCTCTCCATCGCCCTCCATTGCCGACTCCAGCACAGTCAGTTGCTCTACAGAGATGAGCTTGCGATGAGGATGTGAGGTGGTACGTACCCTGAGCATTGACGAGATCAACCTTGGACGACGCACTTCCGCCGATATCGCCAGCCTGGTAATGGAATACGGCGTGTACTACCGCGGAGTCGAGCGTGATCCCACTGGCGACGCTGGAGGGGCGAGCGTCCGCAACGTCGCCCTCCGCAGCGGGTGCGTCGTCGTCAGTCGAAGGCGGTAGAGGAACAGCTAGCGCGCATGTCAGTGTACAGGACACGAGCTGTCCGAAAAAAGGAAGAGTCGCACATGGGCCGTCCGCCTGAGCCGCATGCGAGCCCTGAAGCGACAACTGCGCGTCGGCCGAGGCGACTGTAGTGACGACTGTAAGCAATATCCGAGACGGGGGACCAGAGGTCTTCACCTGAAGCTGAGAGGCTCCCGGTGACAACGACAGTCGCAAAGCCAGCCTCCATATCGACGAGCTCAGTCTGGTCACTCCGTACCGTGGAACCGATTACGGGAAGGCGAAGCCAAGGAGTCCATCGCGCGGACGTTTCGTTAGCGCGCCTCATGCCTGTAATAGTGTGAGGCGTTGCATCGGGCCAAACGCATAAGCGGTGATACGTACGTTCTATCTCGGCGAGCTGCTCCTCGCGCGTGGGCGGTGGTACGTTGTCACGGGCCAACCTGGACGCTCGAATGCTGGAGGACTGAAGACCGCGAGTCAGAGCGATAAGCAAGCTCAGATAGAGTAAAGCCACCTTAATGTTCTCGTCCATGCGGCAAAGCTGATCGTAACTCGATCGTACGCGTGTGGCGAAATCTCCCAAAAACGACAAAAAGTTACGAACTCGTGAGCGATGGTTGCATTCGGCCCTGAGGTACATGGTCGTTCTCTCAATCCTGCATGGTGTGAGACATGTGACGCGCATGGGAACGGAATTGGTACTGACTGGGCAAGGTCCTCGTTGCACTTGCGAAGGAACTCTGGAAAGTAGCGAGCGAGTTCATGATCGTCTCCAGCCTTCTTGACGTCGTTCAGAGTACAGTTCAAGCTCTTCCATTGGGACTCGAGCTGCGCGAGCTTGCCGGTCGAGTCCATGAAGTCGAAGGCGCTCCGGCCGGCGAACAGAGCAGCGGCAGCGATTGTGGGACCATACATGGAAGTGACGATCTGGAGGACAGAGCTGGCTTTGCCGACGTCGTTCCACTCTTCGTCGCCGGGGCATGTGCCTGTGGTCTAGACCGGTATGAGCAAGAGGAGGGGCTGCGAGCTACAGAGAGCGACACACGTTCATAGTGGAGTGAGGAGCGTAGGGTGCGTGTAAGGGAAGCGTGAGAGCGTGAAAGAGAGTGCCACCAGGGCGAGCAAGACTGGGGAGAGGGGGTATAGCTCCATGAGCCTTTTATCTTGGACCCACTGTTGTTCTGCTCTGCTAGACGAACGAGCGGTGGATCGGAAGGGGTCCAGGTTGTTCTTTGTGAGGTCCAAATATTGCGACGACCAATGTGACCGGCCTGTCAACGATTCCCCATCACGGAGAGTCTAAGCGAAGACGTCAAGACTGTTCTGCTGAAACTGAACTATCGGCGGCGGAGTCGATGGGACGACCTAACACTCACAAACACAGCCATACACGGGCTTCTCTGGTCCGCCCCTCATCACCGTCATTCCCAACCGGCGCAAAGTTGTCAGGCATGGCGCGCAATCCCCTACAGGACGACTACGTGCGGTATCCGAAACATATGCGCGGCGGACCGCAAGTGGCAGCACTTACTGAAAACTTAGCGGCGCGCGGGGGTTTCGAGCTTAAGACGGCTGAGAAGTTCTGGCGCGACGTGCAGCCGTATCTACTGTCCAAGGGATACCGTCTACGTCCAAGATATACTCCTGGATGGGTTGCGCCGTGGATCGGGACGGACATATTCCCTCGCCATTTCGAGGAATTCGTCACGCTCGAGGTCAGTCTCAGCGCCGCGTAGTCACACTTGGCTCAACTCTGTTTGCGTAGTTCCCCGGAGTCATCGATGCGCGGAGAGAGATCGACGATTCTATAGTCGCTATCAAATGGATTCCCGACGCAGAGCATACACGGAACGAGTTCGCTGTCCACCAGTTCGTGTCGACGCCGGAGATGCTTTCCGACCCGAGGAACCACTGCAATCCCATCTTGGACTCCTTTCGACACCCAACCGACCCGAACGGCGTCTTTATCGTCATGCCGTGGCTAGACGACATGGTCAGCCTTCCGTTGAAGCACGTCAACGAGGTTGTCGACATGATGCTTCAAGTTTTTGAAGTGAGTCTTGCGTTCATCGCCCTTCTCGCCGTGTTCTTGACGCTCGTGCAGGGCCTGGTCTTTCTTCACGAGCACCGTATTGCGCATCGGTAGACTGCGTTTCCCCATTTGCTCTTCGTATGGATACTGACGATAGCCAGGGACTGCTCCGGCTGGAACATCTTGCAAGACGCGCGCTCCGCGTTCCCTGGTGTCCGCTGCCACCCATTGGAGATTGGGATGAGCGAGGACATGAAGACGCATTACTGGCCCCGCCCACGCTGTATGTGCAGCTTCCGCTATTACTTCATCGACTTCGGCCTCTCCACGCGGTTCGAGGGTCCTGGGCCATATCTCGTCACAGGAACAATGGGGCGCGACCAAACCGCTCCGGAGCTGTCCGACACCGTTCCGTACGACCCGTTCAAGACGGACATATACATGCTGGGCAACCACTTCCTGCAAAGATTCGTCGTCGTGCGTCTACTTCAGAAAGCGTCTGACCTTGTTTCTTATCGCCGCGCAGCCATGTTCGAACCTCGAGTTCCTTCGCCCGCTTCTCGTTCAGATGACGCGTAGTAACCCAGATGCGCGCCCGGCAGCTGCAGAGGCTCTGCGGAAGCTCAAGCGCGCGGCGAGGAAGCCGTACGGGATTTCATTCCGGTGGCGTTTACGGCGACGCGAAGATCCTCTCCTCAAGGCTGTAGCGCTCGATGTCTACTGCGTCTTCCGCGAAACGTTCTTCCAACTGCGACATCTCATCCTCCGGACGAATGAGTTGTCCTTCGGCCGTCCGTGATGACTCCACATGACCGCTCACATGCTTTCGCGCTGTCTCGCTTATGATCTATGGCGACGGAATCTTACGTCCTGTATTGTACCTCCTAATCCACGTTCATTATGGCGCTCTACGCTGTGCTATTGTGTCCTCGCACTTTCCGGGAACGGAGATGAAATCACTGCAAAGAGGCGTGCAGCCTGAGCTTGCACTCGGGCTCCGGCGATCAAACATGGACACTCACAGCGTTCGCTTGCGCTCGTGGCAACCATTACGTCGCTCAGCGATGGCGCCTGCTAACATACACCGTTGGAAGAACGACTTGCGCTTGGCCTCGAGCTGGATGTAGGACGGAGTACCAGAATGACAATAGCCGAAGCACGGCACTATGCCAGACGCGATGTCAACGTTCGAGCCACCCGTTGTGTTCAGGTCCTGAAGCACTTTAATACTAATAGCGCGTGCTACTCGACAGAGCCGGGAAGCCAATTATCCCGTATGAGAACTGCGTCGTATTTCGAGGGAGGCAGGTTCAAATTTCTTCCATGCACGGTATGCAAACACATGATTCCTGACCCTTCCGTGGATACGATCGTGTCCGCGAATGCATGGTGCACTGGGCCGCTGCGCTCTGAGTCGTGTGACTGTACATGTTTGAGTACGACGTGTTGCCCGGTGCGCCTGGCCCCGGACAGCAAAGAACGAGAACTGCGGAATACTGAGACGAAGGCGTCTGCGATCTGTTTTCTCCTCCTCGCCCTCGGAAATCCGGATGCAGGATGTACTCGGCGACCGCTGAGAGCCAGCTCACACGCACAAACAGTGATACACACGAGCTTCTCTTGTCCGCACCCTCGTCACCAGCAGTCCCGACGCGCCGTCTGGGATATATGGCGCGCAATACTTGGCAGGACGACTATGTGCGCTACCCGAAGCACATGCGAGGCGGACCGCGACTGGTCGCCCACCTCGAAAATGCAGCGGCGCGCGGAGTCTACGTATGGAAAGACAGACTGATCAGCTTCGGGGATCAGCCTCGGTGATGCCGCAGCACGCTTCGACCGAGCAATCCCGCCGAGCGCCATAGGCATTTGCCTGTCAGCATGTGTCAGCTCGCACCTGTGCAAAGCTGACTAATGGGTAGACTGAGGCAAGACGTTAGAGAAGAGGAAAAGGTGACGTGGTGCAAATGGCGCTGCGCGAGGTGAGCTCGGCGCATGCGATCGGACACGATGACAGACTGCTACAGCAAAAGAGCATTTGAAACGTCCGCGGAAGGCAGGTAAGTTTTCCGAGGTTAAAGTCGACGCTCTATCGCGTGATGGGGTCGAAATTGGCGCTGTGGAAGCGCGGAAGGGTCGAGTCGTGGGTGGACGGGCCAGTCTTCAGACGATCGTTAAGATGCGCTTGGCATCACGTCGCACGGCATGTCGGCGCTAACGGCGCTACCGGCGATATCGTGCACCGACCGTGTACGTGCCTCCTTACACCAAGCACTGTGCAGTACTATGTCATGTCGGGGATAGGATATGATTTATAATGGCCTATAATAGACCTACAAGTCGAAACTCAGACGATATATCGCGTAGGTAATCTTATCTTGCTGAACCCTGACAGACAACGAGTGCCGGAATACTTCGTGTATACATACTCGCATATACTATAATATAAACCTGAAGGTACAATAGAGATATATGCTTGCCTCTGCTGCACTTCTTACTGGCCGTACTCCTGTAAGCTGCGCCTGGTACGCTACAGCGCCGTTATCTCCGCGTGCGAGTTTGCTATTTTGAGGCAAACATGACTTCATCCTATCATACAAACGAGATATACACGGATCCTATCGAGAGAGCACGAGCGGTGACTAAGTGACCGATTTTCCTTTCAAGTTCCCGCTCGCTAGAGGGTCAATAGATGACACAGAGAAGGGACGGACTTAGGCTTTTACGGAGCCACATGTCCGATATAACCGAAATGTCGCTTCGTGATGCCAAGCGCATCTTAACGATCGTCCATAGACTCTGGACGGGCCGATGCGCGGAAAGACGCGCTGGCGCTACGGTGGACGCGGAAGGTCGGTAGATTCCAGAGGCTCGTATAGGGGTATTAGACCTCAGAGAGTTCGACAGTGAGGTCCAATCAAATACCCGAGATGTGCTTGGGGCTGTAAGTGACCCGGCGAGCCGACCGTCTGGAGTAGCCCTACACGGACATCGTTCCCATTGGGGTCCAGCTTTCGTTCGTCCACGGAAAGGCTCTGAATGTGCTGCGGCGTATTGTACATACACTTGGGTGGCGATGGCGGAGGCCTGGGAAGAGGAATATTGGTAGGGGGCGCGGGCTGCGACAGCGCAGACGATGCAGACGGAGGGGCGGCAGAATCAGCCATAACGAGCTATAACAAGACAGCACGAGACGGCGCGCACAGGTGCCCGAGTCTGCTCGAGCTCGCCTCTTTATGTGTTTCAACTCTTCGAGGGCTGCGTGTGTGGCCTGCACAACGCGTCGGGCAAGCGCGTCGGTCAGAGCCAAAAGCAACGCGCTTCTCCGACCTCCCAGAGTCCCAGGCAGTTGACGTAATGCTGAATCAGCTCAGGCCTCGGGCACATGATAGGATTGCTCGGCCGAAGCGTGCTGCGGCATCACCGAGGCTGATCCCCGAAGCTGATCAGTCTGTCTTTCCATATCTACGAACTCAAAACAGCCGAGAAGTTCTGGCGCGATATCCAGCCATACCTCTTGTCGAAGGGCTATCGTTTACGACCGCGATATGCACCAGGATGGGTTGCGCCCTGGATCGGTACAGACATTTACCCCCGCCATTTTGAGGACCATATTAGTCTCCTGGTATGTACCTGTCCCGGGTTTATACAAGCTCTGTGTTGACGACGTGGAAGTTTCCTGGCGTCATCGACGCTCGACGGGAGGTAGACGATGCACAAGTGGCCATTAAATGGATTCCTCACGCTGAGCACACACGTGACGAGTTCGCTATTCACCAGTTCGTGTCGACGCCGGCAATGCAGGCCGACCCGAGAAACCACTGCAATCCGCTTTTGGACTCGTTCCCGCATCCTACCATCCCGGACGGTATCTTCGTCGTCATGCCGTGGCTGGACGATATCATCGGGCTTCCACTAGAGCATGTCAATGAAGTCGTCGACATGATGTTGCAGGTGTTCGAGGTAAGCTCTCGCGAATTATGTGCACGCGGTTCTGTCACTTACTCTCCAATCTTGCTCCCTCTCCCAGGGCCTCGTATTTCTCCACGAGCATCGTATAGCGCACCGGTATGCCCCTCCGCTGTATCGTTAGTCGCATACTGAGACTGACGGCGTGCAGGGATTGCTCGGGCTGGAACATCCTGCAGGACGCTCGCTCCGCCTTTCCTGGCGTCCGCTGTCACCCTTTGCAGATTGGCAGCAGCGAAGACGCCAGGACGACCTATTGGCCACTCCCGCGCTGTATGTGCAGCTTTCGCTACTACTTCATCGACTTTGGTCTATCTACGCGGTTCGACGGTCCCGGACCATACCTCGTTACAGGAACTATGGGACGAGACCAAAGCGCTCCGGAGCTCTCTGACACCGTTCCTTACGATCCCTTCAAGACGGACGTCTACATGCTGGGGAACCACTTTCTACAGGCTTTTGTCGTCGTGCGTGTGCTCCTGTGACTCTTGCCTTTGGTTCTCACTCCTCGCGCAGACGTGCTCAAACCTCGAGTTCCTCCGACCCCTTCTCGTCCAGATGACGCGCAGTAATCCGGATGCGCGCCCGACAGCAGCACAGGCCCTACGAAAGCTCAAGCGCGCGGCGAGGAAGCCGTATGGGATTCCGTTCAGGTGGCGCTTACGGCGACGCGAAGACCCTCTCGTGAAGGCCGTTGCACTCGACATTTACTGCATCGCTCGCGAAGCGTTCTTCCAACTGCACCACCTCTTTTTGCGAACGAACGAGTTGTCCTTTGGCCGCCCCTGATGATATCTCACATGCTTTCGCGCTGTCTCGCTTACGATCTAAGTATATGGCCATGGAATACTATATCGTGTATTGTACCTCCTACTACACATTCACTATAGCATCCTATGACTTGCTATTGTGTCCTCGCACTTTCCGGGAGGGAGATAAAACTACAGTAGATGAACTGATGGCAAATAGGCGTGCACATCGCGCTCTAGCGCCAGACTCACAGCGTTTGCGTCGTTCAGATATGGCGCCTTGCTGTTCCACACCGTTGGATCAACGAGTTGCCTTCAGCGGCGATATGTTGCACTTGCCTGGGGCAAATATGACCAAAGCGTCACGTCTTTCCCCCGCACATCCCTTGCACGAGAATGACGACTGATACCCCGCCATTCGACTACGCCAAGGTCCCAAAAAGCAAGAGAGGTGGACCTGCCATGGTAGCTCACATAGCGAAGTGGGCCGCGCGTGGAGGATACGAGGCTGAGCGAGCTGAAAGCCGACGAGTGCTTCTGGCGCGACATCCAGCCGTTCCTTCTCTCCAAGGGCTATCGTCTCCGACCTCGCTATGCGCCTGGGTGGAAGGGTCAGTGGATTGGCACGGATATAAGTCCTAGCTACTTCGAGGAATCCGAGGCACTCCATGTGCGTTGCAATTGGATATTTGACTCGCGCTTGAAATACCAATCTCACGTTCCCAGCTACCAGATGTGATCGACGCAAGACGCACGTCTGACGATATACGGTTGCTATAAAGTGGATACCTCACGCGGAGCATACACGTGACGAGCTCGAAGTACATCGGTTCCTCTCGACCGACGACAAGCTCGCCGATCCGCAAAACCATTGCGCCCCCCTCCTGGACACCTTCGCGCACCCATCCGATCCGAGCGGCGTCTTCATTGTGCTTCCGTGGCTCGACGATATTATTGGACTTCCTTTGCAGCACGTCAACGAAGTTGTGGACATGATGCTCCAGACGTTCGGGGTTCGCTCACGATCAATAACCTTCTGGCGAACCACCTAGCTAACGTCTCTATCTTTTGTTAGGGCCTTGTTTTCATGCACAAACATCTCATGGCGCATAGGTGTGTCTGCTCGGGTTGATGAGCGTTCAGCTCATTGCGTCACTAGGGATTGTACGGGATGGAACATCATGCAGGATGCAACGTCTGCCTTCCCCGGTCGACGCTGTCATCCACTTCAGATAAAATATAGCGAGGACCTCCAAACGGACCTCCAAACGTACTGGGATCCTTTGCCAAGGTGTATGTGCAGCTTCCGCTACTACTTTATCGACTTCGGTTTGTCCACGCGCTTCGAAGGTCCTGGACCTTATCGCGTTACGGGGGCTATGGGACGAGACCCCTCACCGCCGGAACTCTCTGAGACCGTGCCTTACGATCCTTTCAAACTCGACGTTTTCGTATTGGGCAACAACTATCTCCAGCGATACGTCAACGTACGCACGCTTCCCATTTCGTTCTCCTCATCTTGACGAGCCTCTGCAGAAATGCACCAACCTCAACTTCCTGCGCCCCTTACTGCTCCATATGACACGGGCGGACCCAGATTCGCGCCCTACCGCGGAGGAAGCTCTGCGCGCTCTCCGCGCCGTCGCCACGCGCCCTCATCCGGGAAACCGGGAAATGGTAATATGACCCTTAAAATGGGATGAATGGCTTAGAATCGGAACTCAATGATCTCTATGCTATCATAATGTATTAGAGGCATTGAAAGCGATTGGGGTCATGTTAATAATATTAGAATCTCATCTCAAGCAGCTAATAATGGATTGAGAGACATTTCATGGTGATACCAAATGATGCTCAACCTTGAGACCCCTTCTAATCCTCTCAATGGAATGATATGGGTCTAATGGATTTTGTGGACATCCAGTTTTCCCTGATGCTTCGGGCGTCGCCTTCAGATGGCGGTTGCGGCGTCGCAACGACGGACTCCTTAGTGCTGTCGTGCGGGACATCAACTGTGTGTTCTGGGAGGTCTACTTACAGCTACGCGGCGCGCTCCTTCGCACGCGGCGCGAGTTGGACTTCGGACGACCTCGACCCTGATCCATTCCTGTCTCGCTTTCACGCCCATGCGTCGCTATTCCTTCCCACTCCTTCGCTCTACATGCTATCCTCTTTAACACATACGCTGTCATCCTCTGCGGATTCGTTCTTGCTGTCTTCGTTAGGAGGAATCCTTGTAACATATTGATTGGAGTAACGACAACCGCTTGACCACATGCGAGAACAAGGAAGTTGACTGGTACTAGTGGTAGGAAGATCTGGAAATGGCCTGGACTTGAGAAGAACAATGATCGAGCCCCTTACGTCCGTGCTGGTACAGTGCGCACCAGATCGTGGTTTACGTGTACTCCTCCAGCGGCGATCAAGCACGGACACACAGCGACCGCTTGCACGTCGCCAGATCAACCGCTTCGCATGGAAGTGGCGCTGTCAGAGCAATGTTAGTTACAATGGTGAAGCGCAAATACGGTCCCCTGCGTCCGAGTCAGCCTCTGCGGTCAAGTTCAGGCACATGACCGTTATGCACAACGCCGCCGTCTCATGCCGCCGCCCACTCTGCCAACACAGCAGAGACTAGAGAGATACGGGCGGATTGTGCTCCCTCCGTCCACGGCTCTGGAAGTGCGGGAGAATCTCCAGATTCAGCCTGGGAATTCAAACATTGGCATTTCACGTAAGGAAATTTGACGATATTGGTCCGCCGCTCTCCCCGAAGGTGAATCGCGCTGCGCAGATTGAACGCCTAAGAACAACGCAGATATTGCGGAGATGAAGGAACCGACGCTTTGACACTTCTCAAGCGCTCGCATCCTATGCAAAGTACATCCTATTACGGTGAACGCTGAACGAGAACAAGTGATGAGACGGGAGTACAGAGTGCAGGAGAGCGAAGTGACCCGTCCTCGCAACCGATGCACTACGACAACGAGCCTCATGGCAACCGACGACCGAAGGACAAAGCATTACTCCCGCGTATACAGGAGCGAACATGCATAGCACACTGTCGAGCAAGGCACGCAGCTCCAAAGATGACGCGCTGAGGATACGTGTAGTTACGTTGTATGAGGTACCAGCCGAAGGATATGGTGGAAGGCTCGCGCGCGACGGCGTGCAGCCGTCGGAGAGCTTCGGCAGCCGTAGGACGGTCGAGCGGATTCGGTCGCGTCATCTCAAGCAATAATGGTCGGAGGAACTCGAGGTTGATGTATTTCTATGGCTAGTGAGCGAGTGCGCGATGCGAGACGTGGGATGGCGCGTACCGCGAGGACAGAGTTGAGAAAATAGTTGCCTAAGAGGTATACGTCAAGCTTGAATGGATCGTACGGTATCACGTCCGATAGCTCTGGTGCGCTGGGGTCGCGACCGATCTCGCCGGTGACAAGATGAGGCCCTGGGCCTGAGAACCGTGTCGAGATACCGAAGTCGATGAAATAGTATCGAACGCGGCTTTCCGCTCGAGATCTACAAGGCAGGAGCTCTTGCATATCTTCGCTGAACGCAGGGTTCATTGGGTGATTGCGGCGGTCGAAGAACATAGATGAAACGTCCTGCATAATATTCCAGCCGGTACAGTCCCTAAGAGGCTGAGCTCTGAGGCGGCGTCACAGGGCAAAGGAACTCACCTATGCGCGACATTATGTCGATGCAAAAATGCGAGACCCTGCATAGATGTCACGCCATGCCGCTACCACTTGATGCGTCTGTACACACCGACAACGTTTGTAGCATCATATCAACGACGTCGTTGACGTTCTCCAGTGGAACGCCATGAAGATCAGCAAGCCACGGAGTGACGGTGAAGACGCCGTCTGGCATGTCTGGGTTCGTAAATGTTGTCAACAGCGGAACGCAGTGGTTGTCGGGGTCCTGCAACATTTCCGGCGACGTGAGGAAACGCATGATGTCGATCTCGTCCCGCGTATGTTCGGCGTCTGGAATCCACTTGATTGCGACCAGGGCATCGTCAGATACGCGTCTCGCGTCGATTACGTTGGGCAACTACTCGGACTACGTTAGCGGTGGTGCGCTCGAGGTAAATGCGGGTCACTCACGACTGAATGTCTCGACTCCTCGAAATAGTTAGGGCTGACGTCGGTACCAATCCAAGGCGCGCTCCACCCAGGCTCATAGCGAGGTCGCAAACGGTAACCCTTCGTGAGCAAGAATGGCTGCAGGTCGCGCCAGAGAATTTCGTTGGGTAGGAGATCGTACGTTCCTCTGGCCGCGTACTTGGCGATATGTGCAGCCATGACGGGTCCACCGTGCATATGTTTTGGGAAACGATCATAGTCGCTCTGAGTCGTGTTGGCCATTGTGCGCGACGAGAGGGAAAGAACGGTTTGTGATGGCGTGTTTGCCAATGCTTGCCGAGGACGCGGACGATCATTACGTCCGAATCGAACGCGAAGAACGGCGCGCCGGGTTGTTGAGGTTGACTCCTGCTCCTGAGGTGTCCGGATCAGTATGAGTCGCTTTTTGCCGATCCGGTTGCCGCCGTATGCGCCGACTGTCCAGCCTCAAAATTAAGTCCCACGAAATAGACAAAATAGGACTGAATAGCAGGATAGCAGCGCAAATACCGTTTGAAAAGATTCGTGCTTAGTTTGAAACATTTGAGCGCAGGCTGAGTAAATGGCATCAGAGATCGTATTATAGAGTTTTATCCCTTGGAGCTACCGGTGCTAGCTAAGCACGAAACATGTTCCTATATCTTTCGGAACCTAAATCCCAAGTTGCATGACTTCAGAGTGGATGGTGCGGGAGGTTTTAAATATTCAGCCAAAACTCGGAAATGCTGCTCGCCACGTGACGGATCCAAGTCGTTTGGCTCCGCTCGGTCGCTCTTGCCTCTCCGGCAGGTCCTTGCCGCACGCCCGCTGGCCAGGCGCTGCACTCGGACACATCGCGCGCTCGATGGGTCGTCTCCCGGCTACGATTCTGACGGCGCGCGCTAACGGACGAAGGCACACTTCTGCCAACAAAGAAAATATCGCACCCGCGCCACCGCGGCAGAGCGTGCGGCGCGCCGACGGTCTACAGGCCAAACTTCTGTCCGCGGAGCGTCAGATTCTGCAGCAAAAGGAGCAGATTGACAAGTTGTCGACCGAACGTGCTTCTGCTGTGCGAAAGGCGAATCGTTGGAAATCGGAAGCCGCGGCCGCTCGTGCAGCGGTCCCGGATGTTGACCCCCGCATTCTCGCCGCTCTGGATGCTGTCTCCAGTAAGGCGGATCGACTTCAGAAGCACTTGGACGCCTCTCGGGTCGATAGGAGCCGTCTACAGATGGCTCGGGATCGCGCACATGCCAAACTTGCGAATAGCGTCTCTCCGCGGACCGTGGCTCGTCGCATCCGTGCTGCAAAGACTCTCGTCTTGAAGGATAGCTCTGGAGCTATTCCATATAACGTCTCTGATCTCATTCGCAATTTGGTGTGCCATTGCAATGTCTCTGTTCGGAATTGCTTTCTTGTTGTCCGCTTCGTGGCAGAGGCTTTTGGACTGGAACTCTCGGGCTCATTTGGCAAGACTGCTGTCTCGGATGCACTCCGGGAGATCATCGTTATCGGAAACTGTCAACTCGTTGACAGTCTCACCACTGCTAAAGGTGCGTTTGTCTGGTTCCAGTTCGCTGTCAGTCTAATGTCTTACCAGGTGTCACGATGATGACAGACGGTACGACGGACCGCAACCAGCATTACCAAGGCGCCCACATGTCTGTCAAACACGTTGACGACAGCTGTGAATCGCTTTTCCTCAGCCTTCATCGGCAGCACTCCCATACAGCCGAACAGCAGGCGGAGGATCTCGACAAGGACATGGATCAGGCTCTGCAGATCTATGCCGATAGTCCCCTTGCGTTAGAGCGTCCCGTTGAGAAACGCGATTGGATGACTCTCTGGGTCGGTGTCAACTCGGACCATGCTTCGGAAATGAAGAAGACGAGCGAGGTCTGCAAGGAGAAGGTCCAGCGCTTCGATCGGATTACTCGTGGACACGACGCACTAAACGAGCTCCCTGACGAGGAATACATCCGTATCGGCGACGAGACATACTCATATCTCATAGAGTGCGCTGGTGGATACGATTCCTGGGTTGCACTTGATACGGCCGAGCAGGAGAAGCGGTTCTCGGAGGCCATGGATACTGTGGCTTACCGGATTGGTCTGGATTGTTTCAATGCTCTTCCTCCGTGGCAGCGTGAGTCCATTGACCTCTGGGTCTGGACGGGATGCTGCATGCATAAGGAGATGAACATTGTCGTCGCTGGGACTGGACGGATGGCTGAATACTGGCCGAGCGTGGGCTTAGAGGGCCCTATCATCCAGCCGAATAAGGATAACGCCGCGGCAATTGCACTCGGAGAGTCTGCTGCGCAGGAGCGTGCTCTCGCTATCTCTCCCAGTGGTGGTGCAGTCCTCGCCGCCGGCTGCGGTGCCCTCGTGCGGCATAAAGAGGCGAAGCGCGGCTATCAGCGCACCTGGAATAACTTCACGCTCGAGCATGAAGGCCACAATCTCGAGTATCCCGACACAAACCGTAACCGCTTCCAGGCCGTCTGCGAAGGGTCCCGTATTATAATCGTCGACTGGAAGACCTTCGTTGACTTCATGGGCCTGATCTATCACAAGAAGAAGACTCCCGGGTTCACCAACTTCGAACAGAACATCTACGACGCACTCTTCGACGACGCTACACTAACGGAATGCGCCGCCCTCGCTCTCTGTGCGCAATGTGCCACAAAGATCTATGTCGCGATGGCGCGCGCTGCGGCAAATGCCATTGATCTGCGCGATCTTCATTACCGACTCCTCGCCCACCTCCGTTTCTTGGCCGAGAACTCGTCGACGGTCGTCGACACGTCGCCGACCGAGTCCTACGTCACCTGCGCGCTCGATGGCCAGCCCTACATGGACGTCGAGCTCTTCTACGCTGTCCAGTACCGTCGCCAGTCTGGGCTACTTGGACAGCTTCCTGGCGTCTTCACTGCGCTCATGACCGGTGCCGCGGACAAGCTCGAAGCTTCGTTCATGACGGAATACGCACCTGACAGCCCTATCGCCCGCGCGCATCCCTACGACTTGGATCGGCTCTTCATGCCGCCGACAAACGACCGTAGCGAGAGCATTCTCGCGTTCATGCGCCGTACGCACCACGCACAGCCAAACATCGGCGACGATATGCTGAACGCGAAGGCATTCTGCAAGTACAACAACGCGTACCGCTGGGTCTCGAAGCAGCCGCCGCCCGTGCGCGAGTATATTCGGTCAGCCGCGCGCAAGCTGGATCTGGCAGCCCGGTCCCGCGAGTACGCCCTGGCCGAAGTCGCGCACTTGCGATCGGAGGCTGCGCGCAACGCGGATCGCATCGTGCGCAAGCAGGCAGAGCTGGACGAGCGTACGAAACGCTTGGACGAATACGAGCCGCGCAGGATTCGCGATCCGGACGATGTGCATATGAAAATGGACAAGGCCGTGCTCGAGCTCGAGCTCGAGTGGCACCGGTACCGCGGACTACCTCAGGGCGAGGAGCATGCGATCCATATAGCCAAGAACCGTCTTCCGAGCCTCAAGCTGAAGATTCCGGCGCTACAGGCGGCCATCCGAGAGCTGAACCGTGTGGAGGACGAGGATGCGGCCGTTTTGGACCACCCTCCAACAGCCCCGATGCAACTCGTCACCTAGTATATTTTGACGAACTTTAGTACTTACTTATTACCTTCAGACGACGTATCATAGCCCCTGCTGTATTTCTCTAATTTCCACAGGTTGGTTTTCTGAGCCTGCACACTGTATCTCTATATCCACTGTATATTCCGACCCCAAACTCGCTCTAATCAATGATATACATCTTATATTTATATTTCATTGGTACTCGCGCTTGAGGATAGACATTTTACGGCAAGGGAGGGCGGGCGATGCTGAAGGGGGCTTATCTCGGTCGCAATCGGCAACATCCGAACTGAATTGGAGCGGACACCTCACTGCTCCGGCCCAATCGTTGTTGAAGCTTTGACATATACGCCGTCCGGTCACCTGGCACTTTTCAGCTCCTGACGTCGCTTGAAGGTGAGAAAATCGAAGAACAATGGGGACAGCCAGACCCTTCCCGGACATGCTTCCCCTCCAGCGTTGTTCTCGTCCCTCCAAAATCGGAGATATAGCAGCTAGCAAAGGAATATAAATTACGAGGGCCCATATCCCACGTTCTCTCATCCCTTTCCGCCCTGGTGGCCATTCACACATTCTCTCGAATTTCCCTCGCGCTCACGTCGATCTCCTCCACTCCTAGCAACGTACGATACCATGCTATCATGCTTACTCTTATCTAATGCTAGAACGTCGTAGTTATCATGGCGCCCATCCCCTACGACAGCATCGAGCACGTCAAGCTCTTCATCGACCTGTGGACAATCTTCTACGGTGCGACCGCTGCCATCGGAGTCGGCAGCCAGTGGTTCGGGATCGGTAACCCAAACACGACACTCCGGGACCTCCTCGACGCGTGGAGCAAGGCCGAGGAGGCGATTCGCAAGATGAAGGACGACCCCGCTCTCATGGACTACTTCCCGGTCTACGTCGAGGCCTGCGAATTACATTATCAAAAGTGCGTTACAGCTACAACTAGACTTCACTCGGCCGAGGCTGAATATCCACATGCAGGATCATAGAACAGGTCGACCTCATCAAGGCCGAAACAGCGTCCCGCGGCGTGATACGCAAGTTCCTGGAAATCGTGCACCCATGGGCATGGTCGGCGCGGGAGCAGCTCAACAACTTGCAGAGGTTCATTGAGGACAGCCAGGTCGGTGGCTTCAACCTAACGCCATTAGCTCACTCATCTGATTGAATACACTATCCAGACGACAAGTCTTCGAGCGTGTATCTTGGCAGCCAAGGGTCACCCTCCCATGACTCAGACGCAGCAGCTGGCTATGCTTCGCGGTATGCGCCCTCGCGTTACCGTCTCACGTAATGTGTCGCTGACCAACTTTGTAGAGATGGCCGTTGGCAGGGGTATGATTGACGCGCCGGGCCCGGGACATCATGCTCGTGGTCCTGCCCACCATGGCCCCCTAGGCGCTGCTCAACGCGCGTACCATGCTCCGGGGGGACCGCCTGCTGCATCGATGCTCCCACTGCATGGTCTTCCTACGCCTACGCCAATGCAGATGAACTCACAGGAATGAACTTCAATTTTTGCATACATTTGAAAGAGGTTGCATCTTACAGAATCGGCAAGATTCTGTGAAATTTGCAGTGAATGAACAATTTGAAGTCGTGGAAACCGGAGAGGCTCGAATCTTGCGTCGCTTGGCAAGACCCTGAATTGTGCGGAGAGAACAAAGCCGATTAGAACAAAGGATGGAAGATTCAACCTTTTCCGGCCGAATCTTCCCGGCAGCGGACATATCGGTGTTCTCACAGAGGGAAAATCCGTGTATTCGGAATTTTCCAGTAGAATTTTCCCACTTCGGCAAAGTTGTCAGGGCTTTTCCAGAGGGGACTGTCCCGATTTGGCCCAGCATGGGAAGATTCGGCCGGAAAAGGTTGAATCTTCCATCCTTTGTCTGAATGGGCTTTGTTCCCTCCGCACGATTCAGGGTCTTGCCAAGCAATGCAAAATTCGAGCCTCTCCGGTTTCCACGACTTCAAATTGCTCATTCACTGCAAATTTCACAGAATCTTTCCGCTTCTGTAAGATGCAACCTCTTTCAAATGTATGCGAAAATCGAAGTTCCTTCCTGTGACTGTGAGTTGCTTTTCGCATTACGCCCAGTCACTGACGGTATTTCTAGTCCAAGAGCCGACAAGGCAACAACGATTTGTCTTGACAGCACAGCATCATCCCGTCGATCGTACGTCGCTCACGATGGTCGTTCGCTCCCGATTTTGAGATGCTCAACCAGGTCGTCAAACTATGCCGCACTATCCAACGTATCATCATGGTACGCCATTCGTTCATAATCAAGATAGATCCTGACATCCTTTTGGCAGCCGGCGGCTCGCAACTCCCTCCTGGAGCATATCCTCACCAGCCGTATCGTGACTGAATGTACCTTTATCTATTCTGCACGTAGTAGCTGTGCATCCAACGCTCTTTGCTCTCCATGATGGAAGTACGATGAATACACACATAAGTAGGGCGAATGGCATTCTTATGAACCGGGCTGGAAGATCTGGAACTGCCCTGGACTTGAGAAGAACGATGATCGAATCCGTACGCCCGTGCTGGTCCACAGTACGCACCAGATCATGGTTTACGTGTACTCCTCCAGCGGCGATCAAGCACGGACACACAGCAATCGCTTGCACGTCGCCAGATCAGCCGCGTCGCGTGGAAGTGGCGCTGTCATAGCAATGCCAATTACAATGGTTAAGCGTAAACATGGACCCCTCGATTCCAGCCTGATCGGTCCAGTCCTGGAAGTCCAGCCTGAGGCAGATGACAGTATCTAACATCAACCAACGCCGCAAGGAGTAGAGATACGAGCGGACTGCATACCCCATCGTCTCCCCGGTGTTCGCAACTCTGCAGCAGCGCGGAATTCGAAGGATCTGTAGATTCAACCTGGGAATTCAAACATCGGCATTTCACGTAACGAAATCCGGAAGGCTCGGTTCAAACCCCCAAGAACAACGTTGACACTGCGGAGATGAAGGGTCCACAAATTCTCGACCGCAGCGACATCAGAACAATTGTCCACGACACATTAGATGGTACTCGATGGAAGGAGCGTCGAACGAGACATCGAGCGAGAGATCCATGCGTACAACTCAGTGAGGCAATCGGCGACCAAAGGTAAGCACGTCGCTCCTAAACAACCGGGCACAAGCATGTGCAACACATTCGCGAGCCAGGCATGCGACACCGAAGACGACGCGTTCGGGGTAGGTATAGTTGCGTTTGATGAGGCACCAGCGAAAGGATATGCCATACGGCTCGCGCGCGACGGCCTGTAATCGCTGAAGCGCTTCTGCAGCTGTGGGGCGCGCGAGTGGGTTCGGGTGCGTCATGTCGAGTAAAAGAGGTCGAAGGAACTCGAGATTTGTGTATTTCTGCGTAACGTTCAGTACGCGTGCGCACGGCACGAGATTCTAACGACGGCGTACCCCCAGAAACGAGTTGAGAAAGTAGTTGGCCAGGAGGTACACGTCCAGCTTGAATGGATCGTACGGTATCTCGTCCGACAGCTCCGGTGCACTTGGGTCGCGACCGATCTCGCCGGTGACGAGGTGAGGCCCGGGCCCTGTAAAGCGCGTCGAAATGCCGAAGTCGATGAAAAA
>KV426598.1:21911-32867 GCA_001632375.1 Exidia glandulosa HHB12029 | reverse complement strand
CGAGGAGCGCAGAGAGAGATCTCACAAAGCACAGGAGAGGCCTTCAGCGAGGTTGTGCAGCGATACAGGCGTAATATCAACCAGCGGGAAAGTGAAGTACAAGTGGAGCGAGGCCCAGATCCTAAGTACTCTCCAACTAGCGTCTCGGCGTCCCGTCTCCGCTAGTGTGCCGCCCCGGGCCCCGTCGGCATCCTCGTAAGCAGTACGACGTGTACCCCAGTCGCCGGGCCCCGTGGTAGTGGAAGGTCTTAGCGCGTACTCCTCCTCGGTGTAGAGCTCGGGGTGCCGAAATGGTGCCGAGCCGGAACAGCCGCGTCCAGAAAAGACGCGGCCGCGTTTGTTCAACGCTCCAAGCCCTGAGCCAGACGTGAGAGTACCTTACGTTCCTCGTTTTGCTGAACCCATTCCGAATTCGGATGGGCCAGCATACATCCCGACTCAGAAAAATTTCGAGGCATCTAATGCGACGCACAGAACACCGGAGGGTCGACGAGCTGAAGGCTCGCACTCGAGGATAGTTGAAGTGCGTCAGCCTATACAACAGGTGGTCAATGACGCATCCCGGCCTGAGTTTCCTAGAACGGCTGAAGCGTCTCGAGTATCAACTCAGAGACCTTTACAGCCCACGACTAGAGCCTCTCTAGCCGCGCAGGAACAGCCCAGCATGTACGTCAAAACGACCAAGAGACGAGAAGCGTCTATTCCTCCCCCTGGAGGTCTATTTGCGCAGCGCGTAGCTGGCGCAACCCAACATCGTACTCCCAACCAGGAACCTCACCGACCAGAGAATGAAGACACTCTTTTCTTCCCTGGGAACGGTGATGGACCTGGCGATGGAGGAGATGATGGAGGAGACGATGGTGGAGACGATGACTATTATTTTGACGAGTACCCGGATCCGGCGCAACGTCATTATGTCACTCCGGTTAGAAATGTCATTACTCCGGTTCGAAATGTCATTCCTCCCGTCGAAGTTGTTCGACGGAAGGAACCAAAAATCCCAATGCCGACTTGGGACGGCGCTGAGAACTATCAAGCATTTGAGGCTTTCGTCCATAAATGGGACTCTTGGGCGCGTACTAACGACTTAACAGAGTACGAAGCTGTCGACAACCTCTCCCACGCGCTGACGGGAGCAGCAATGGAATGGTACATGCTTCATGTTGCTTTAAACCCGTCTGAATGGACGTTACCAGGCGTATACCAAGCAATGTATGAATCTATATTCCCTTCGAATTTCCGTGAGAATTTGCGCAAGCGTCTTATGACCGCAAAGCAGCGCGGTAGAAAGATTAAGGACTTTGCCAAAGACATTGAGAACTTATGTCTGCGCTTTCCTGATGTTGACGCCTACGCTCTCAAGCGGATTTTGTGGGACGGGGTGGACAGCTATATTCGTGCATTTTGGTATGAGAAAGGCCGAAATATGGAATTTGATGATTTTCAGACTTTAGTAGAATACGCGTACAGAGCTGAACGTCGCGAAGAGGAGCGCCGGCGTTCACAGCCACAGGCACAAGCTGTCGATCCCGGCGCGGGACGGTCAGGACGGATGCGGAACGCCCGTTTTAGGACGCCGCGCGCGCCTTTCGTCCCGACCACCACCAACGCCCAAGCATCGCAGCGTGCCGGTGGAAACGCGCCTCGCGCGACCACCACAGCGGCTACCACGACGAGACGCACGTTTAGGCGTGACGTCCGCGAGGTACCAAGTTCACAGTTACGAATTGGAGCGCGTCTGACTGATAAGCAATCAGCAGAGCATCGCGCGCGAGGATTATGTTTTACGTGCCACCAGGAGGGCCACGACTCTGTGAACTGTCCGCACAGGCACGAGTCGAGACCAAAAGGTGCGCGTGTCACAGCTGTAGCTGCGAAACGGGCGACTAAAACATCCGAAGCTGCAGAAAAGGTACATAAGGCGAGGACTCGAGCTCGTGCTCGTCCAGTTACCGCCTCGTCTGCCCTCATCATGTCGTCCGCCGCCGTCGTCCTCGATATCAACACCTTCACCGCGCCGTCGCTTGCGCAGACGACCGGTGTTTCGCTCGTCGCTCATGACGATCCGCGCGTTCGCCTCGTCCTTGGCGAGGCCAACTACTTCTGGCACCCCGAGACCGCGCTCAACTTTGGCCTCGACAGGTCGCGCGACCGCTTCTACGTCGCTCGCGACCGCATGTCGAGTGGACTCGCCGTGCAGCCCGGCACGCTACTGCTCATCGACGACATTCACAACTGGCAGATCACGATTCCGCTCGGCGCCTTCACCGAGCACGGCCTCTCGATCGTGCCGTACGTCCTCGAACATTTTGGTCTCGCGCATCCCGACCAGGAGCGCATCGTGCGCGCCAAGATTCCCGCGCTGCCGTGGTTCGCTAACGGCACGCCCATCTATGGCGCGCAGACGCTCGTGTTTGGCCTCTGGGTTTCTCTCGACCCTGAGCGCGCACTCGACCATGCTCGCGACCTTGGAATCGAGTTAACGGAGCGCTGGTTCGTCCAGTCGAACGGCGTGCGTTGCTGGATTCGCGACGCGGCAAACGGGTTCGCGTACGAGGTTGACGAAGAGATGCTCGAGCGCGGCATCCGCGTGCTCGACATCCTTCGTCTGCCAGAGCTAAAGGACATGCCTGGCGAGATGGTACGCATGTTGACCGATCGTCGTTTACCTACAGCTAACGAAATTTACAGGTACTGGGACACAACTCGTATACGCCACTCGCACCCGGCGAGTCCTGGTCGCGCCCCGTCTCCCCGTTCCGCGCACTCGAGACCGCTCTCTTCGGCGAGCACTGGCGCCGCGACTGGGACGACGAACTCCACAGCATCGTCGTCGACAACGAGCCCTTCGACGACAACGCGCTCGCCTTGCTCGGTGTTCGGGCCGTGGTGGACGCGATGGAGGGCGCGCCGCAAACGCTCGATGACGTCGAGCAACGCTCCGCGTCGCCGACTTCAACGTCAAGCAGCATGCCAGAGCTTGTCTCGGCGTCCGACTCGAGCGAGTCCGCGAGCGTCGCGTCCAGCGAAGACGGGATTCCGTTGCTCGTGCGCCTCGAGGCATACGAGCTCTACATGCGTCGTACTCGTGGCGACGACTGGGCCGACGCGTACGTCGACGACGTCGTCATCTACGACTACGACTCGGACGGCGCGAGGAGCGCGTAAGCGGGTACAAGGGCACGCGACGCGCGGAGCAGCCCGATTGCGAAACGAGGATCGCAGGTTACCTATGCCCGTCTATGTTGAAGTCCGTATTAACGGCCACGTATGTACAGCGTTTATCGACTCAGGTTCTATGATAGACATGATGTCGACCACGCTCGCTGACCAGCTCAAGTTGAAGCTGCGTGCAAAGTCAAAACCAATGAGTCTCCAACTCGCGGTGACCGGTTCTCATTCGAAGATCAACGTTGAATGTGAAACCAAGTTCGAATATCAAGAGATTAACGAACAGCGAACTTGGGATGTAGCAAACCTCGACCTTTATGATATTGTTCTGGGTACACCGTTTCTCTGGCAGCACTCAGTGCTGATTGGAATGAATCCGACTCGGGTTTTTATTGGGTCTACAGTAGCTAAACCGCTGGAGGGCGAGTCTATGGTTACAATACGATCAGCAGGGACGTATGTGACGCAGCCCGACGTGGAGGCACTTCGGAAGCGCGTGTTCGAGGCCGCCGCGGACTTGTTTCGGGAAGCCGCCAAGACGCCGTTGCCTCCAATGCGGGCCATTAACCATGAGATCCCGCTCAAGGATGAGACCAAAACGTATCCATATCGTCCTTCTCGGTGTCCCGAAGCACTGAGACCGCAATGGATCCAGAAGAAGCTTGATTATTTGAATACTGGTCGCTGGCGCTACGCCGCGGGAGGCGGCTCGTGCTGTCCTTTAATGATCATTCCAAAGCCCAAGTCAAAAGAAGGCGAAGTGAGAATTCGCACTGTTATTGACACACGGGCTCGCAATGATAATACGCAGAAAGTGGCAGCGCCACTACCGGACATTGAGGAGATTCTCCGGAATGTGGTCAAACGCCCATTCCGTAGTCTCATCGATGGAAAAGACGCTTATGAGCAGATCAGAATCAAAGAGGAACATGTATCCCGCTCAATGTTCAACACTCCCGATGGGACTATGGAGAGCCTGGTGATGCAGATCGGTGACTGCAATGCGCCGGCTACTTACCAGACCCTGATGAATCATATCTTTTCAGCGCATATAGGCGTCTTCATGGACGTGTATCTTGATGACATTATTGTGTATTCCGATACCGCCAAAGAGCACTTCAAGCACATTTCTGCTATATTGAAGATACTGCGTCGAGAGAAGTTCTACCTCAATCCCGCGAAGATGCAGCTCTTCGCGGATGAGCTGAACATTCTTGGGCACGTAATCGACCGGCATGGGATCAAAATGGATCCGCACAAGGTCGATAAAGTTATTGCCTGGCCAACCCCAACCACGAAAGGACTTCTCATGTCGTTTCTTGGCGCGGTAGGGTTCCTAGCAAACGACTGCAAAGGCATCAGAGTGCCCATGGGAGTTCTCACACGTCTAGTCGGGTCTACGAAGACCTTCGACTGGACTGAGACTCAACAGCGCGCGTTTGACGAAGTCAAACAGCTCGTTCAATTGCATCGTGAGAAGCGAAGGCATGCAATTGATTACACGATGAAGCAGGGCCCTATTAACCTCGTAACAGACGCGTCGCTTACTGGAGCGTCAGGATACCTCAGCCAGGGTGAGAATCTCGAAACGGCACGCGTTATAACATTCTGGAGTGGTAAATTCAATAGTGCGCAGCAGAATTATGCTACCCACGAGCGTGAATTACTGGCTATAGTCGAATCTCTCAAGAGATTTCGACCAATGCTGTATGGCGTCCGTTTTCGGATATGCACCGACCACAAGACGCTGACGCACTTCATGAAGCAAAAGGAGCTCTCCCACCGTCAATTACGGTGGCTCCACGTCTTCGGTGAGTTCGACTTCGAGATTTTCTACGTGCCTGGACAGGATAATGTCCTCGCGGACAGCCTCTCTCGTATTTACAGTGATGACGAACCTGGCACAATACGGGCCGATAGCGAATTCATTCCAGAGATGGATGACGTCGCTGACGCTCCCGCACGGCCGCCGAAGCTCTCAGCCCCAGTGAGAGTTGGTCGCGCCGTCGTCATTCCCAATATTGAGCCAACTTCGATGGCCATCCTCTCCACGCCTCGAGGCAGAAGAGAACGCCAAGAAGTGGCTCCAGAGAAGCAGGATGACGTCGAAGCGCCACGTCGTTCACGTAGACTCCAGGGAGAGACCGCTGAGCCTGTGAAACAGATTCGAGTACGGCGGAAACTGACGGAAACCGGAAAGCAAGCGTTGCTAATGAGCTCCTCTTCAGATTCAGAAATTTCGACTATAGAGGTCTGGTCGGGCGCGAAGAAACAGCCCGTAGAGGTTCGAAAGCGCGGAACGACGCATGGAGAACACGAGGCTGGAGAAGAAACGATCCCGCGAGCTTCCTCGGAACGGAAGCGCCGGAATGCTTCTTCGAGAAGCCCCACCGCACCTCGTGTTCCTGACGTTATGGGAAACAAGGACGATGAGATGTTGGACTTGCAGTCCACGTCCGCGAGCAATTCCGAGCTGAGCAGCGGCTCAGAGGTCGAGGAAAGTGTAACAGACCCTGAACAGGTGTCAGATGCAAGAAGCGCATCGCCACGCTCAGGGACGCAAACACCGGACCTCAGGCCGAAATTGCCCGACGTCATAACTGCCGGCAATCCTAATCAAGATATTGTCAGGCACTTGACCGGTGCTTACGGCAAAGATAAGTTCTTTGCAAAAATACTGCTCAACTCGGAGAACTACCGCAATTTTCGCGTCACAGGAGATAAGGGGAAAGAGCTCATTTATCTCCGTGGCGCACGCGGAGAACCGGACGTGTTGTGCGTACCGGATGTCCTAATGGGGCAGCGCCGCGTACGCGAAATTGTGATCGACCAGGCTCATAGCCTCCTCGCTCATCTTGGTTATCACAAGACCATGCTGTATCTCCGGCAAGAGGTCTGGTGGAAAGACCTGGTCAAAGACGTCAAAGATTTTGTAGCCTCGTGTCAAATTTGTCGAACCACAAAAGACCGGACTGAAAAAAGTTACGGGCTTTTGAAGTCATTACCCATACCTAGCCGTCCCTGGCAGGTAATCGGGATTGACTTCGTAGGCAAATTGCCACGCTCCGTCTACCGACATGTGTGGTATGACCGCATCTGCACGATTATTGACCACTTCACATCCATGGTTCACTTAGTACCGGCACGGACCACGTACCAGGCACCTAACGTCGCTGAGATCATCTTCTCTAACGTGTTTAAGCTTCACGGCATGCCGGAGGCTTTCGTCAGTGATCGGGATGTATTGTTTACGAGCGAGTTTTGGAAGCGCTTACACGAGTTGACAGGTGTTGAACTCAAGATGTCCACGTCGTTCCATCCCCAAACAGATGGCGCGACAGAGAGAGCCAATCGAACACTGGGTCAAATGATTAGGCAGTGCGTACGGACGTCTCACCGAGAATGGGCCACGCGACTGCCGGCAATCGAGTTCGCTATGAACGCTGCAACGTCGAGTACTACTGGATTTAGCCCATTCTTTATGAATAGTGGACTACATCCACGTACCTTCGACTGGAACAAGCGAAGCGAATACCCAGGTGTCGAGCGTTTTGTTGAGATCATGCGTGAGACCCTACTTCTGGCGCATGATCGAATTATAGCAGCGCGAGTGAACCAAACAGCGCAAGCTAACAAGCACCGTCAGATCTCGCCATTTAAAGAAGACGACCTAGTCTATCTCAGTACCAAGAACATCCGATTGCCGAAAGGCACTGCGCGCAAACTCGTTCCGAAGTACATTGGACCCTTTCGAATCACGAAAGAAGTCGTCCCAGGCGCTGCGTACAAGCTGGTATTACCACCAGAGTTGAAAAAGCGAAACATCCACAGTACTTTCCATGCTGACTTACTCAGAATGTATGTTCCTAACGATGACGCGCGTTTTCCAGGTCGACAATGGGAACAAGTAGTGGCCCCGGTCGAGAAGACGGCGAACAAGGTCGTTAAAGAAATAGTGGGGTTCACGAAGCGTGGAAACACGCACATCTTCTTCGTACGCTGGTCTGACGGATATGTCACCGAGGAGGAGTACGCAGACGTAGCGCAGCTGCAAGCGTTTGCTGACTTCTGCCATTTACTCGGTATCAATGCGACTCGGAAATTCGGAGTAATCGCCGAACCCAGCGTGTCGGCGGCTTGCACAATTATCGAGAATTTCACTAAATCGGGACAGGGTGAACGGCGCAAGCCGGCGTCACTCTTCCTCCTACCGTCACGCCATGAGCCAGCGACCATAAAAGTAGGGCTCCGCACCGTAACCGTATTTACGGAATACGGCCGTCCGTAATACGGTTACGGACCGTACCGTAATACGGTGCTGCGGAATACGGACCGGCACCGTATAGACTTGGTCGAACGCAGTTTACGGACCGTCCGTATACCGTATGCCGACCGTATATACGGTTTGCAGTAATTCCAAGATGCTGAGGTAGCTGTAATTGAAGTCTAGGTACTAGGTCGGCCACAGGAGGCTCCTAACATTATTTTGTCCTTGTATTAAGTACCACCAGACCCGTATATCAGTTCCAGGGAGGTGTCCACGTCGTCAAGAACAGTGATCTTGTGTTTCTTTCCTCTGCTCATGAGGATGAGAGTGTGGGGTCCGGGTTTTCCCGGCCTGGTTGTTTTCTCTGCAGCCAGGTCGAGGAATCCCGGTCTTGCACCTGAGAAGGTTGGGAGACCCTCCCAGGTGCACTCTCACAAGCAGAAAGAGAGTGCTGGGAACCAAAAGAAAAGGGTGGGACGGTGGGAGCTTTCTTGAGATGTCTTGAGAGCTCTTCCGGAGCGGTTCGGTCCAAGAAGCGTGATTTGCTTCCGAACCGCTCCGGATGCACAAGACGCGTGTCCGCTGGCTCTTCGCCGCGGACACTTCATCTTGTGTTTCTTTCCTCTGCTCATGAGGATGAGAGTGTGGGGTCCGGGTTTTCCCGGCCTGGTTGTTTTCTCTGCAGCCAGGTCGAGGAATCCCGGTCTTGCACCTGAGAAGGTTGGGAGACCCAAAAGCAACGAAGTCCCAACCGAGTGCAAAGCAAACCCACACTCTCGAGGTTTCTATTCAGAATTCAGGAACATCGGCGTCTTCATTGCGCCAGTACACATCGCACAAATCAACATGAGACGATATGATGGAGTCCAACGCTCTCCAGTAACGCAAAAACGAATCAGAGCGCCACCTGCCAGCGATCTTTACCACCTCGGGATCGACTCCCGCACGCAGAAGTGCTGTCGTCCCCCCAATGCGAAAGCAGTGTGCCGTTATGCGCTGCATTCCCGCCGCACTCCAAATCTCGTTCAGCCTGGATAGAAACGCGTTCCTCGTCAAGGGAATGATCGCGTCCGAGGTATCGTGCCTATACGCAAACAAAGGATCCTCCGGCGCGAGACGACTGAGCGCGATGTGCTCACGCAGCGCATGCGACGGGTCGTTGTAGTGTTTGGCGACCCAAATCCAGACGCCCTGTCGCTCGACCTTGGTGCGAGGTAACCATAACGCGGTCGTGACTTGAGACGCCCGTCCTCCCGCATCGGCGCGTAGTCGCAAGCAGCTGACCGTCGGCAGCGCAGTGTAGTCGAAGCGACGCGTGGCGGACAGAATTTCGGCGCCTCGTAACTGGCACCAGAACATGACGAGCATCGCCGTCGCGACGCAAGTGTCGAACGGCCTCGTCGGATCCAAGCGCAGTAGAGCCTCGTCTATCATCGCAGTCGTGACAGGTGGTCGTTCGTCGCGATGTGCAGACGGCGGCGCGGCGAGTTCAACCGACCGTAAAATGCGCTTGAGTCTTGGCGAGCCCAGCCAGCGACGCCCTTCCTGCTCATGCGCGAAACGTAGGCCAGCTAGTTTCGAACGAGCAGTACCACCCGCGTAGACCCCTGCCAGTGATGCCGCGTATGCGCATAAGACGGGCTCTGGTACGGACGCGGTGTTGTCGTAGACGACGCGTTCTGCGGCGCACCACTGTAAGAAATGGTCGACGGCGTGGTCGTAGTTCGTGCGCGTTCCCGACGCCAGCGCGGCATCGTGCACGTCCATGGTGCGCGCCCAAACGTCCTGGGGCACACCTCGTGGTGTCGTCATGTTCGAGCGATGCGGCGAGAAGAGAGAAACGCGCGCGGGATCAGAGTCCGTCGACGCTCTGTCGATCCGCAGATCCTAACAAGCAATCTTCACGTCATATTGTTTGCTCGACTCTAAAGTACATCCACCTTCTCTACGAGGTCGCGCAAAGGAAACGGCATCTTGAAGACGTGCGCTTTCCTCGTCATGCCCTCTGGAACTTTCCCTCTCGATGGCGCGTCCGCTGGGTTGTCCTTACTCGCGACCCATTCGCAGGACAGCCATATGCGATGCTCGAGCATGAGCGACACGATACGCTGCAGGACGCGGTTGGCTTGAACGCTGCGCGACTTGCCCGCATCGAGCGCGCCGACGACACCTTTGTTGTCGCTGCGAATGCAGACGTGCGTGTCCTCGAATCGCCTTTCTATGAGCACGCGGAGACCGAGTTCGACCGCCACCATTTCTGCCCATCCAATCTCCCTCCCGTCCGTCTTCCAGTTCTCCTTCAGGCGCCATAGGTCGTACTCGTCGCCGATGGTGAGCCCGATGCCCCATCCCGTTGACGCGTCGACGAAGAAATCGATGTTTCGACGCGGAGGGATCTCGCGCACCGGCATGCCCATGAAGTCCTCCGCCAGACGCGCCTTCCACCAGTTCAGGTCTTCCGCCACGCTGTCCGGGAGTCGAAATCGCATGTACGGCTTCTTGTCGTCAAACGCGTACGCGAACCGCGACATGGCCGGCAATCGCGAGCGCCCTTCTGGCAGCACGAGCGAGCAGTGTACGAGCTTGCCGAGCACGCTCTGTACGTCGCGCTGCGAGACGGACGAGCCTTTGTGCCAATCCTTGACCGCGTCGAGGTACTTGACCTTCTTCTCCGCCGTAATCTCCACGGTCTTGTTGGTCAAGTCCCACGTAAAGCCTAGGTAGTTGAAGCGCGTCGCGAACGGCTTCGTCTTCTTCGCGCTCCAAGGCCAGCCTAGCTCCTCGGCGAAGTCGTAGATGTCTTGCTCGGATACGTCGTAGCCTCCCGTTTCGAGCAAGTACCTCCAGAAAGTGAAATCGTCGGCCCAATTCAGCGCGCCAGATCCCTTGAACTTGAAGATGAAAAGCGCGCGGAAAGCGTCAGCTAACTTCCCCCAGAGACCCGATGAGGACGCTGCTCCGAATTGGCAGCAGTGGTTGAGCGCGGCGCGTCCGTTCCAGAGCAGGGCGCAGAATGCCTGTTGCCACCCGCGAATCGGAACGCGTCTATGCGCTGCCTTCACGTCGAACACCGCGACCTCCGTGCGTGGAGGAGCTCTCGCCGCCATGATGTAACACTGCGCGAAGGTGCCCCAATCACATTCGAACGCGGACATGTCGAGCGAGGCGTTGAAGGAGACGTCGTCCGGGTCGTCTCGCGGATACGAGAAGTCCTGACAGACTCTCCCGTCAGCGTACGACCCGTTCTTCGGCGCCACGGTGAGAGGCGCGTTGCGGAAAGGACCAATCAGTCTATGAAGCTCCTCTGGCTCGAAGAAAGCCGAGATGCGTCCTTCTTTCGTCTCCTCCGTTATCATAGCCTCAATCACCGCAGGGTTCTGGACAGCAGGAAGATGGTTCTTATAAAGCACGTAAGGAGTAGTGTCCGAGAAACGAGACATCGTAGCAGCGTGTTCTAGCCCGATGTCGAAACCAAAACGCAAGCCAACGGGAATGAAGTGGAAACGGTCCAAGATGCC
>KV426597.1:16621-27078 GCA_001632375.1 Exidia glandulosa HHB12029 | reverse complement strand
ATCGCGAAGGGCACGCAGAAGCGCAAGGCGTCGAAGAAGGTCGAGGGCGGCGCCGGCGAGGCCTTCCTCAAGACGCTCTTTGCCGCATAAGCGCGCGGAACCCAAAACTTGCCTTGCGATGTATGCTCTTAGGCTATGCTCATGATCACTATGACGAGTTCGTGCCCGTCGAACTGCTTGTCGGCTCCGGCCTTAGAAGTTGGAGTGAGAATCTTGCTTGTTAATGCGCAGTTGGGACACGCAAGTCTTCTCCACTGTGCGCTTCTATCCAATGTCCTGCATCGTAGGTACGCTGATTGTGAGCTGAAGGTGTGAAGCAAAGGTTCGAAGACTGGTTGCTTTCGGTCTTCCGCGGACAGTGCCAGTGGGCGGACAGTAGGACAATGAAGCGATCGTGACTCCTGAAGAGTCCCTGAACTTCGCCGGCCTTTAACGTGGACCTGGTGCGTCCACGTATGCGTAGCTTACGCATTCACCTGCAAACAGCGCCCGCGTCCGAAGTCGCCAAACTTGTCAAGAGTCAGGACATGGGGACGACGAGGAAACGCGGATATAGGAACAACTGGCATAGATGAGGGCCTCATTATCTAGCAAACATTCTTGAGAGTATTTACTGCTATCCACATGTTCAACCGCAGGGTTCAATGATCGTAGACATAAGGGTCCCCCGCGTCCGGGACCCGCCGCGGTGCAGTCCAACTGAATAGTATGCAATCAGCACGGCCCCTTAAGTCAAGCTCTCCTGATATTATAGGATTGGCATTGCCTTCCTCATCATCAAGACAAGTCCATAGCGTCAAGTTACATGAAGCTCAGCGCTACTGGAGTCCAGTTCCTCGTCATATTGGGCGTCACGGGTCACGTCATGCGTGCTCTCATCGGGTGCAAATCGATCTAGCCACATGTTCGATGTCCTTCGTATCTGGTGCAAGAATCCACGACACACTCCCGAGTTCCTTTAGTAAGCGGGCTGGCAAGGAGTGCCATGTATCAATGGCGTCGGGAGCAGAGCGTTCGAGTCCTGCTGTCGTAAGCTCGCACGTACTAGACATACACGGCAAGACAGTTCCCCCATTTGCCACTGAAACCGCTCGGGAAACCTCTGGAACGCTGCGAGTGGTCCGGAGACTCGCGGAGAAGGGGGGTTTGCGAGGATCAGTTTTATATACAGCACCCCCAAAACACTCGCAGTTCTGCCCGGCAAGTACCACTCGTCCATCTATGGAGCAGGCGTGTCGGGCTACCTAGGCCGTGTCGCTGGCTAGCCACGGGTTCTCGCAGATCACCGAACGTCCTCCTGGGACGTTATAAGGCGGTGAGTGATCTAGCCGTCACTTCAGCTCATCCCCACACCAGCCCAGTCCCGAGTCGACCTACGCTACTAGCCCTCCTTCTCGTTCTCTCTCGATGTCTCCGTCTAGCTACCGACACTCTCGTTATCACGTATGCACCATGACTCGACCATATTCACCACCACCACAGCGAACGGACGTCAATGGCCATGCAGTGGTTGGACGGGGGCATCAGTCCACATGTAGCCGAGTCCCTGACCTGTCCACCCCGTCGCATTCAGAGGACCGCCGCTAAGTCGTATGTGCATGCCGGACGATACCGGACAGCATTCATAGATTCCGCGTTTTCGCTGGCTGACTAGAACATTCGGAAACAGGTCCCGGAGCAGCCGTCGCAGAGAGAGTATGATGCGCCGAGCACTTGCGTTGCCCGCCACGGGGCTGGACCGAGCTGCAGTGTCGAGGACACTGCGGTTCGCTCCATCACCATGGGGTGCCACACCAGTCGCTCTTGCCGTTGCCCTGTGTCAGAAAGATACGTAACGTCGTGTCGACAGCATGACAGTGCTTCAGCGTCGGTAGTGGGACTGGGACAGAGCTGTTCGTCTCAATTTCTGTATGCTGCAGACGTTGACTCGATATCCAGAAGATGTAGATCTCGAATCGATATCATGATGTCGTGTCGATTTCCTGACATAGCTAGTGACAGGGCTGGGAGTTTGGCACACGACAAGATGGTCGATGGCAAGGCCTGGCACGTGGGCAACACAGACATGGACCGAGTCGAGGCATAGCAAACATCCCAACTGCAATAGTGGCCCGGTCGGCGCATTAGTCGTAGGCAGGCGACTGTCGACCTTGATAGAGGCAATGTATCATAAGCGAGGACACACCGTCCTCTAGAACGCGTTCAAACCCCGAAGACATCGCAGTAGTGAAGGATTGGGACGGATGAGGGACCGTGAAGTGGAGTGTTCGAGCGGCGGTCAGAAGGAGCGCACGGACATGTCCGAAGAACTCTCGGCTTCTATCAACTCAGAGTGCGTAACCGAACATTACCACCCACCCTCCAAAGGACCATGCCTGTAGTTACGTATTCAGGTGCGCACGTTGTCCGCTATTTCCCTCATTCGAACATTGTCGAGTTCAACGCGTCCAGCCGTGGTGCCTCCGGGGAAGTTACAATAACGCCGCGACCCAGTCACTAGAGTGCTCGTCACGTATGTGTAGGCGCATTGTGCGTGTATGGCTCAGATGTTCGTTGCATCCTCGAAGTGTTACGTGGTTGAATCATGGATAGGCAGGAGATGCGAGTTCGTGGGACGAGGTCAAGAAACGTGACTTCAAGTTGAACTCCGCTTTCCGCCCTTTCCCAACCTTTTGACCTTTGGCTCAACCTCCTCAAGGCTTCAAGGCAACTCTGGCTTGCACCCGGTACAGCTGTGGCGCACCATTACTGCTGCGCGTCAGGCTGCACTTCCTATTGCCGAGTCCTGTAGGCGCCTACCAGAGCTCGAGTTCGGCGACCGCTACATTCTCCGCACACTTCGCAAGCTCGCGCTCCAAAACAGCTGTGCTACCCAAGCTTCTGCGCTACCTACACGGTCATCACTAGCCCGCGTTGCCAGTCTTCTTCGATTCAAGTTTCTTCGCCCAACAGCCCGCCCACGGCGTCGAAAACGGAGCGTTTCTTGCGCGCGATGGTTCCTGTATGCTCAAGTTGAAACTTGACAGCGTGCCCTTCAGAGCGCTTCGCACCTCTATGCAGCCAGCGTCATTTGTGTGCGGATGAGACAGAGACTCTGCGTTCACTTCGGACGACGTGGATACATTCCGACACGGATTCCACTGCAAAGGATAACATACACTCTTTGGCCATCGTCCGAGGGATTACCTTCGGTTGTCTTCGCGTCTCGACCATAGCCATCCAGCCTGCACCCTATGTGACGTTCGTACCATTAAGGGGTGGACGCCCTCAGCGGTGCTATTGTCGTGCGCGACAGATTTGCGACCTTCTGCCAAACCTCGTGCAAACTCGGTCCCGTCTACGGCGAAGATCCTTGTTGGGGAATGCCGCGGGACTCTCGCAGGCACAGGTGACGGTTTCCACGGCAGCGCTAGTCCAGTGCAGTTCACTCCAGTTGACGATCGTGTTTCGGTGCAGAACAGGAGCAGACCGTAGTCGCAGGAGACTGCGAGCGGTGCAATGCTTGGGTGATGCGATCTGGAAATCAGGCTCTGTATGATCGTGCGCCCTTGCAGTGAACTGGCTTGTTCCGTGTATGGCCAGTAGGATAGCTGGGCGCTGTAAGAAGCGTCAAATGTGACTGCGCTAAGCTAGATGGAGAGAGTATGAACTGAGATCCGTGGGTATAGGGATGGTGGGAGTGCTATCCCAGTGGCGGTGGGGATGGGCGGCAACGGTGTTTGATGGCCGTCGCGTGCTGGTCGGACATTGATCAAATACCCGGCGCTCACTCGGTCGCAAGTCCCACTCACCCACACTCTGCCACCCATGCCATCCTACGCAACCAGCTCGCCGGCGTCTCGGACGACGTACGACCTCCAGTCTGGCAAGTTCGTCATCGACTCGGACTACCAGTTCTCCAAGGCACGCTGTCTACATGCGAATTCCAGCTGCCATCTAACCTGAGCTCTGCAGGAAGTCGGCCGCGGCGCGTACGGCGCGGTCATCGCAGCCAAGCATCGCACGTCCGGCGCCGGGTGCGCCATCAAGAAGATCAGCTCCATTAACTCAAAGGTGCGCCCGCCACCGTCGCTTAGATCTCCAGCCAGACTCAGCCGCCACCCGCAGAAAATCCTCACAAAGCGCTGTCTGCGCGAGATCAAGTGCGCTGCTCGTCGTCGTCGTCGTCCGCAGCGAGCTCGCGCTGACACCGCCCAGGTTGCTGCACCATTTCCGTGGCCATCGCAACGTGACATGTCTCTACGGTTCGTCTGCGCCGCGCCACACTGCACCCGCATAATCCCAACGATATCCCCAACCCAACAGACGCCGACATCGTGTTCGACGAGACCGGCGGCTTCCAGGAGGTCTATCTCTACGAGGAGCTCATGGAGGCCGATCTCCACGCGATTGTCAGCACACATCTCTCCCAAGTGTTCTGCCCCTCGTGCTGAAGACGCCCGTCTCCACACAGATCCGTTCAGGCCAGCCCCTGTCCGATGCTCACTACCAGGTGCGCCAATCCAGCTGCTCAGCGGTCCCGCAGGTTGCTGATGTGTCGCTGCGCAGAGTTTCATCTACCAGACGCTGTGCGGTCTCAAGTACATCCACTCGGCCGGTGTGATCCACAGAGATCTGAAGCCGGGCAACCTGCTCGTCAATGCCGACTGTCTCCTGAAGATCTGCGATTTCGGTCTCGCGCGTTCCAACACCTCGGACCAGGGCGCGGAGAACTCGCTCATGACAGAGTATGTCGCGACGCGTTGGTACCGTGCTCCGGAGGTCATGCTCAGCTTCGGCAACTACGTGAGTATATTCCCATTCATGCAGAGACCAGCAAAGCTGATATATGCCCAAGTCGACGGCGATTGACATCTGGTCCGTGGGCTGCATCCTCGCAGAGCTGCACGGCCGCAAGCCCATCTTCAAGGGCCGCGACTACGTCGACCAGCTCAACCAGATCCTCCAGTGCCTCGGCACCCCGACCGAGGACGCGCTCCGCCGCATCGGCTCGCCGCGTGCGCAGGAGTACATCCGCTCGCTCCCCATCCGCGCGCGCGTGCCCTTCTCGACCATGTACCGCAACGCGAACGCCGAGGCGCTCGACCTGCTCGGACGCATGCTCGCCTTCGACCCCGCGCGCCGGCTGACGTGCGAGCAGGCGCTCGCGCACCCGTACCTCGCGCAGTGGCACGACGAGTTCTACGAGCCCAACTGCGACAGCATCTTCGACTTCTCGTTCGAGGCCGAGGACGCGATGGAGGGTATGAAGAAGCTCATCGTCGACGAGGTCATGGCCTTCCGTCGTCTCGTCCGTCAGCAGTCGCAGCCGGCAGGCAAGAAGCGCGGCGTCGACGACTCGCTCGCCGTCCCGAGCCGCGACGATATCATCGCGAGCCCCGTCCGCGACGACGCGCCGAGGGACGGTGCGACGTCCAACTACACGCTCCCTGCGCAGTCGCAGGTCGACCCGGACACCGACACGCCCATCGTGGATAACCCCACCGAGGACCTCGAGCGCGAGCTCGACCAGCGCCTGCACGTCTCGCAAAAATAGATGACCCCACTCTCCAATGATACCCTTCGCAATTGCAAGGAACACGCTTCACGTACATAATGTTATAGTGTCCACTACCCGACTCCCTGGTCCCGTTGAGCTGCGTCTGTTGTTTCCAATAGGATGGAAAACATATACATCGAGATTCCTACAGCACTACATCTAAGTACAGTGTCTTTTTAGTGCGGCCCACTGAGGCTGAAGCCTTTCGCTGCCAGGTGGACGAGGTACACGTTGGTCTCGGCGAGGATAGCCAGACGACCGTCGCCTGCGAAGACCATGTTCGCCGAAACGGCGCCCACGAAGAACTTGCCCAGAAGTACGCCGTCGGGATTGAACACCTGCACAATGTCACCGTCAGTTACTCGGTTGATAACTTGGCGCACCTGGACACCTTCGCCAGTGCCGGCATAGACATTCCCCGCAGTGTCCAGTTGTACGCCGTCAGGGACACCAGTGTCGATGTACGCGAAGACCCGGCGGTTCAGGAACGCGTCCGTCCGCGCGTCGACGTCGAACTCGTAGATCGTGGCAGGCTCCGTGGCGTTATTGCCCAGAAAGCCTCCCGATCCGCCGGTGTCAGCTCTACGCCGCGCCGTCAGCCATGCAGAAGCAGGAGGTACACATTAAGTAGCTCACACATATGCTTTCTTCCCGCTTTGGTCGAATGCGACGCCGTTGCAGCGGTCGAAACCGTCTGCGACGACGCGGACGGCACTCGTCGCGGGGTCGAAGCGGTATACTTGGTTCGGCATAGCAGGAAGTGGTCGGAAGTGGTTGAGGAAGCCGTACCTGTCAGTGTGTATGCACATCACCATCGTGAGTTCGATACGATGCGCGGGACATAGACATACGTGACGTCCGTGAAGAAGATCTTCCCCGTCTTGGGGTGGATCTTAACGTCGTTGAGCGAGTTGAACTGTCGTCCGAAGAAATTGTCAAGCAGGACAGTCGTGTTGTGTGGTGCGCGCATGTTCACGAGCGTTAGCGAGGGAGGAAGATTCGCTCGTCCAGAGTTGATGAGTAGGAGGTTGCCATTGACGGGTCCCGTGCCGCCGTTAGTCATTTGAACGGTGTCCGGGAGGTTCAGCTACAGTTCGATTCAGTTCACGCGCTCCGCAAGTCAGGAAATTTAGTGTGCCGACCTTCGTGACAGTGACGTTCACTGGCTTTCCTCCGCTCTTGGCGAGGGCTGTTTCGGCTTCGCGTAGACTAAGCCGACCAATCTGGTTATTATGGTCGATATCGCTGAATCCTAGCGGGCCGCCGTCGTTGCTGGCGAAGAAGAGGTCGTCGGTGCTCGGGTCGAAGATGGGCGCCTCGTGTGCGAACGCGAAGCCCGGGTTGGATGCAATCGCGACGATGGAGGCGTGCGGCCCGAGGATGTCGAGGAAGTCGTCGTGGAAGACTTGGAAGAAGGGCGCCGTGGTGTTCGTCGGGTTGAACATTTGGAACGCGTCGGTGCGGGAGGTTGCGTTAGCCCCCATGACTGCGAACGATGCTGGGGGAACGCGCTGGAGTAGTGTGAGTTGAGCTGGGAGGCATAGTAAGGTCGAGCTCACAACTGCCTGAGGTGGAAGTGCCCGACTGTTCGCTCGAACACACGTTGCGCACAACAGCGCCAACGCGGAAGAGCCAAGGTTCAGACGATTGAACGACATGGCGGGGATGATGATGTTGGGGGACAGGTTGACCGTCGTGCAGACGTGCGCCTTTATTCCTCGGGCGCAATGAAGTTGCCGTATTCACTTCGCCGGGTTCTGAGCATCGAACGTGGTCATGTGCGTCCGCGAGTAGTATGATTAGCGTGGACGAGCGTGCAACCGCAATTAGGATGACGCAAGAGGGCCGTCGCATGGGTAGGCCGGATAGGAAGTCGACGAACGCCATAGGTAGAGTTCGCAAAGACCTCGTTGCCCTGCAACATGGGACTAGCACTGCGCCGCCCTGGCGCGAGTGAGGTCGTATATGTAAGCAGAGTTATCAAGTGTAGCCAGCCATTCCCACTCCAATTCCAAAGGCCATGAAGCGCGAAGCCCGGGTCTTCCTACGGCCGCCATACGACGGCGAGACAGGCCTAGGTGGGGACAAAAATCGTCAACAGCCAAGGCAATGTTGTGTAAGGAGTGCGTGACAGTTAAGTTCTAGATAGAGAGAATGGGCAGAGGTCAAGCTGGAACGCGGAGTTCAACCCGCGTCGCGTTTCTTGACCTCGTCCCACGACCACGGATGTACTCACGTGCCCATATTATCCATGATTCGATCGCATGAACACCCCGTCTAACTGTATCCCCAACGAAACAGGCATACCGTTAACTCCATGAGCATTGAACTTGCTGTGAAGGACGCCATCAACGGCTTCGAGGCTCGAATAGCCTCCACATTCCAGGAATATAGCGCCTCCAACTCCTCGTACGTCAGCATCTGTCTCTATTGAGCCCTTGGAAACTTAAGATCATTTATAGATATCAAGATGTTCTGGCCCAATGTGCCCTCGTCGAACATGCGTTATTATCCGCCTTGCACCGTTTCCGCGCACATATGAACTACTACGCGCCTATCAACAGACTTCCAGTTGAAGTCCTTCTTCTGATATTTCGACACTATCACTCTACCAATTGTGGCGACGCCCCGACCTGGAGTAGTTCAGTCCAACCCGTCGTGACCATTACCCATGTCTGCCGCCACTGGCGGGCAGCAGCACTGGATGACGCCAACCTCTGGACCACTGTCTCTGCGCAGGATTACAATGAGCTCCAGGCTCTTCCTGTAATCTTGTCCAGGTCGAAGATGCGGCCGGTGGACATCGCCATCGAATGGCGGCTGCACATTCTGGCGCGGACTCGGGCCAGCGTGTTGCAAGCACTCAACGAACACTTGAGCCATACACGCGCACTGCGACTACATGTACGCGACGAGCACTCCAGTGACTGGGTCGCGGCGTTAACTTCGCCAGCACCACTGCTGGAAACCTTTGAACTTGTCCGCGGCTCTCGACTGCCCGAACCTCTCGGAGCGGGCATTATTTCTAGTGCAGAACGTCGTCTGTTTGGTGCGCACGCACCACGGCTTCGGGATGTGACGCTCGAGAACGCGGCGCTGGATACGCTAGATGCACCCGATGTCTTTCGTGGTGTGGCAGAACTGTCCGTGTCGCAGCACAACATTACGCCGCAGGACGTTCGCGCGGTGCTTGCGTCCTGTCCCAATGTGCAGGATCTAAACCTCACCGGGTCTGCATCCCCCTCGGCCCTCGCACGAATACCACAACCACGGCGTGGTGGAACATGGCCGTGCCCGGCGCTTACGCGCCTGAGCTTCACGGACGTCAACCCCCGCGCGGTCGACCTGATCCTCCCACACCTACCGCTCGATCAGCTCGCGCTCCTCGACATCGTCCACACAGACGCGGAGCTCTTTGCCGTTTTCGAGCTCGCACCAACCTCCGTCGCTGCGCTCCTCCCAGCGGAAGGGGAAGAAGAAGTACGGAGCGTCGCGCTGCGCGGGAGCGTGCACCCGTACCCGCCGCGCGTGCACTGGGATGTCATCGTCATAAACGCGCGCAACGCCTCGCGAGCATTTCCGCTCTCGCGCCCGCAGCGGCACCCGGCGCTCATGCGCGCCATCGCACACACACCTGTGCTCAGCGTTTCTGTAGAGATGTGGCCCGCACTGGTGGACCTTCTATCCGACAGCGCATCCTTCGCCGCGCACAGACTCGCTCTAACAGTCGAAGAGCCCAACGCGTTATCAGATCTGTGTGCCGCCGCGTTGCGCCCGCTGCACTTTCCGGCGCTGCGGAGGGTTGTGATCAGCGCAAAGACGAGGAAGATGGTTCCCTCTGCAGACCTTTTGAAGCTGTTGGAGAAGATGGTCGCTGTAGGCGACCTGCGTGGGGGCAAGCTGAAGAAGCTCACGTTGAAGGGTATCCGCCACAAAGGACGATTGGATGATTTGTACTCACTCGCGCAGCAAGTTCAGGTCGGCGAATAGAGAATTTGAGTATCGACGCAGCTCCAGCCTCCACTCTACAGGACTCACTCGCCTTCAGTAGAGCGCGTCACATGACCAGCTATCGAGCGGCTCGCTGACTAACTATTATAATAGCAATGCGGGTCCAGAGGCGGAGGCCTGTCATCGCTGTCTTAGGATGACTGAGGACGCCATCCCGTAGGGCCGCAAGTTGCGTGAGCATCCTTCGTGACTCGTTGGCAGCTATCGACATGAGCGCTGGCGACTTTGGGCATATAAAGCGTGCTGTGAAGACGAGCTGATTGCATCGTAAACCGCACCCACATCGATCTCCAGGTATGTTCAGCTTCCCGCTTTGCGAGCAGAGCGTGCTTACATGATGCATGACAGCAAAGCCATGACTTCGTCGTCTACAGCTGGTGAACGCAAGGGTTTCTTCCCTCTGGCGGGCGGCGCACAGGACGGCTGGTCAACGGAGGAGGAAGCCACCGCGACATGTTTCTGCGGTGCCGTCCAGCTCGTCTTCGTGAGCACTGTCCACAAGACGCTTTGGTGTAGACTGACCGCCAACGTCTCAGCCGACGCAAGGCCCGGGCCTCGTCGGGACATTCGTCTGCAACTGCGCAGACTGCCACAAGTTCACTGCGTCTGTGTTCGCATCCAACTTCACCGTGGACGACAAGTACCTCAAGCACGTGCGCGGGCGCGAGAATCTGAAGCAGTTTACGATGGTGGAGACGATCGCGTCCGGCAACAGCATGACGAACCACTTCTGCGGGACGTGCGGGTCACTTATGTACCGCACGGGCTCAGGCTTCCCGGGGATGAGCATCATGCGCATCGGCACCGTCGACGACTTCAGCCTGCACGACACGAAGCTCCGGCCGCAGGTCGAGCAATTCACCAAGACGCGCGTGTCGTGGTTTACCGGTGTTGAGGGCGCGAAGAA
>KV426597.1:0-11051 GCA_001632375.1 Exidia glandulosa HHB12029 | reverse complement strand
ACGAAGCTCCGGCCGCAGGTTGAGCTGTTCACCAAGACGCGCGTGTCGTGGTTCACCGGCGTCGAGGGTGCGATCCAGGTAGAGGCGCAGCGGCCAAAGTAGCGCACGTCTTCTGCTGTAACCACTTGAAGAGCCTTCTGCATCGTGCTCCAGTCACGACCTGTCCACCGACCATTAGAACCATGAAAACAAAGCAACGAGCCCGGATATTCAGATGCGTACAGAGCAGATTCTGTTGATGCGAGTGCGAACATCGAACAAGAAAGAGTGGCCTTGGAGTGGCCAGCGTTTGTAAACCAGGGCAGCGAGAACGTCGAAGACTCGCGGTGGGCAACAATCCAAGTGCATAAAACCCAGGCACGCGAGTTATATCGCCTTATCGCCCTGATTCAGCTGGCAGGAGGCAGAAACAGACAGGAACTGGGTTTGATGAGGGCCGGAAGCAGAGGGCATCAGGAGCGGAACGGTTTAAAGACCGCTCAACGTCCTTGAAGTAGCCCAGGGCCATTGGAGGGTCATCAGGTTATTGTGCCTAGCTAGGTACGCACTGATTTACGCTCATGAGCGATTGTACATATGCAGGTTACGTCCGAAAGCAGTTTGATAGCATTGTAGCGTTGACAAAACTAGTACAGCGACGTGAGAAACATTATTCGTAAGTTACTTTGTGCGCATGCACGCCCAATCATTCGAGCCAGAACAAGTTCAGGAGTCGTAAGTTATTTTCGTGACAAGAAGCGGTAGGGTGCTCTTGGAGTCGCCGCGCACGCGTGGGCGGACGACGAAGCTCACAAACGGCTCGATTTCTTTCGACGGCGCGGGTGCGAAGGCGAATTGGCGGAGGAATGTTGCGAGAGTTGCTTTGACTTCGAGGATGGCAAAGTGACGCCCAATGCTGCAAGGACATGAGTTTCGACGGGCAGACGTTATGATTAGGACTCACCACATGCGAGGTCCAGCGCCGAATGCGAGCAGCTCGCGATGGGGCGTATGCAGCCCCTCCTTCTCCTTCCGCTCGGCCGCGCGACGCAACCACCGCTCTGGACGGAACTCCTCAGCGTCGCTACCCCAGACGTTCTTGTCCGTCTGTATGACGTTGATGGGAACGTTGATGATAGTGCCCTTCGGTACAAAGACGCGCTCGCCGCCGGAAAGAGGAACGTAGTCGTCCTCGGCCGCGACGCGGTGCGGGTCCAGCACTGGGGGGTGGAGGCGGATGACTTCATTGACGACCGCGTCAAGCAGCGGCAGACGCGACTGTAGATCATCGAAGTCGGGATCGGAGACGTGTGCGAGAAGCTCGGTGCGCAGCGCGTTCTGGACTTCGGGATGATGGGCGAGTTCATGCAGAGACCACTTGATCGGACGTCAGTCCATGCTCAGCTGTTGACACCCAAGGAGACTCACAGCGATGACGCAGGACGTGGTCTCGTAACCAGCAAAAATTAATGTCATCATCTGGGAAACGAAGCGTCAAGGATCGCGACTCCGCGGAGTAAATGTCACGCATACCTCTGCGCAGATCTGTTCTTCCGTGAGGTGATGTGCGTCGCTGACATGGTCGGCGCGGACTGCAGAGCACGTGTAGGTTAGCAGGCGTAGGTGGGGGATGTTGCGTATGCGTACTGAGAGTGTCCAGGATCGTCTTGCCCGATTCAGCGTCGTCGCCCGCGTCGCGGACCTCGCGCCACATGCTGCCGGTAATCTCGCCCAACATTCTGCGCGTCTCGCGCATCTTGTCTCCGCGCTTGGACGGGACCTTCAAGATAGCTGGAATGCTCATCATGAAGGCATGAACGGCATAGGCTGATAACGATGTCTTGAAACCGGACGAGTCCGTGAGCGCGTCGAGGGCAGCAGCCAACGGCGCCACCGCGGCAGACGTCAACGTCGCGAAGTCGTATGAGAATCCTGCAAGCCCGATCGAGTCAAGGCTAAGGCGCAGATTAGCCTACTAATTGAGACGTCGAGAATTCTGACAGTGACAGACGTACGACATGCGATTAGCCCAGAACTGGACGTCGATTTCCACCGAGTCGCGGGGTGCTTTGTCGATGAGGTCGTTCCAGCGGGCAGCGGCTTTGGTGGCAGAGTCGAAGAAAACAGGAGTCAGGTCACGCAACGCCTGCTGCGTGAAGGCTGGCGCGAGCGAGCGGCGCTGCTCGGTGTGCGATGGTCCTTCTGCCCAAATGACGCCGCGTCCGAGGAGAACCTCGAAGAAGGCGCGTACTCCGGCCGGTTTGGGGAAGTTGTAGTAGAAGTGCGTGTCGAAGATGTGCTGTACGGCTCGAGGATCGGTGAACGAGACCATTTGGGCCTGCAGCTCGTCAGTACATCGTATAGGAGAACGAGGAGATCGAACTCACGCCGAATGCGCCGTGGGAGCGGACTGCGCCGCCGTACTGGGCTGCCCATTCCTTGAAGAGCTTGCCGGGGGCGGTCACGTACACATCCCAGTCGTTTCCCCACAACCAGGACGTGGGCTTAGGACCTGGGATATGTGCGAGAGCCGAACGGAAGCGCCAGACACGGATGATGGTCCTGAGAGCCCAGACTGCGACGAATGCGAGGACGAAGTCGACGGCGACGCGGAGGTAGAGATTATGTTTGGGGAGGGCTAGAGTAGCGAGCATTATGCCTTTGGGGGCTGCAAGAGGCTAGTAGGACGGCGGGAAGAGCGCACAGCTGCCAGAACATGATGCCTGCCAATTTTCGGCTTATGTAGGCCAAGTCGAAGGAGATTTACGAGCGGCATGAGCGTGTTCTTGAGATCAGCCTCCGACCGGGGCGAAGCGCGAAATGCTGTGTCGCGTCACTTTCTCCGGTCTTCGGCTGGAAAACCCCCGTGCTCACCGCCTACAGCGATCTACACGGCCTAAGTCTTCTCGCATCATTCGAAACCGCCATCTCAGCTCACGTTCTGCCTTCTCCACGCCGCTGCGTTGAGTGAGACGAGCACTTTTCCCCCAATCATTGAGGATCGACACCTGCAGCTTGCGGGAGATGATTGCGCTTCTCTGATTCCTTGCAGATGTCGCCACCATCCAGCCGCTTTCAGGGAGCTGTTTGCCAGCCGCCCGCAAACTATACACGTTACAGCCTCAGTCTTCGTCCACGCGGAGTGCCTGTAAGGCCGTGCAAACGTCGATCTCTCGTACAAACTGGGCGGATGCAAAAAGAGGCGGTCCTGAAGCCGAGATCCCGACGCTGTACAGGCGTGCCGCTCATGAGAAATGTGCGATATGAAGGGATGATGAGTTCCTGACAGTACGTTCCGAGCGACTCACCTGACCAGCTAACAGCTCGCGTAGATGGCCGTCTTCTTCACTTCCTGAACGTTTGTAAGGTTCTCCGGTGGAGCCCAGGGTGATTCGCACACTAGCAGTCAGGATTCAGGACGATTTCTGGACATTGACAGCTAATCGTGAGAGCGGCTTGGCCCCGATAACGTCGTGCCACCTCACGGAGTTACGAGCTGTGAAACCTGCGGATACAGCTTCTAGCTCCCCTCATTTTCGGCGCAGATACAGCTCCAACATCTGCGATATTAGAGTGTATATCAGTGGACGCGGACTGCCGGTGGGCACGGACCGGAGTGCAGCTCAGCGAACACTCGGCGGGCGCTCACGGCGCAGAATAGTACTTACTGCACCCTCGCCTTGTTCCTGTGTCGCACAGAATTGGTGTGCTGTTTTTGGTGGCGGTGACACACATATGCCGGGGAGTGAAACATACAGCCCGGAGCGCTCGAAAGCGCTCACCTAGAAGTTGAAGCGGGTGAAGCATTGCATGAACAGGGAGAGACATGTCTCATCATCACCTTCCTGAGCGCTGAGCGTTAGCATTGCAGAGCTCAAGGCGTCTGCTCTGTACATCGGAACAGAGCCTAGGAACAAGACCTTTTTCAAGTTCCTGCTACACCGAGTTCAACAGAGTTCAGTTCAATGTACAGCTCCTCAGTGGATCATACGCGTGGATAATCATCCGCCCTTTATTTGATTCATTTCATTCCTCTATAGACATTCGTGAGAGCCAAAAAGCTGCAAAATTGCTAGGGATACAAAATCGGCGGCGCCGTCACGGTCCTTAACCTGCCTTACATGGTCCTCTACTGTGCATCGCATGTTGCAACTTGAGAACACGCACGTGTGCCTCACCCTGCTGCTTGTCGTCCAATAATACGCCGTCGCAAGCAGCGTCCCAATGCGGAGACAGCTCCGAACAGTGTTGTGCGACACGCTGAACAACACCGTCCAGGACGTTAGACGTAACGTAGTAGCGCATGCACACCGAAATCCAATCGACCGCAAACAACTCCTCGACCATGCCGTCGAAGTCTTCACCAGCGACCGCATGTCTCAAATGAACGAGATGCGTCGATAGCGTATCCGCCACGAGCAGGAGGACATAAGGCGACTCTTCGTCGGATATCATCGTACAGAACGCCCTCCACGCGCTGCATTCCTGCTCCTTGTGGCGGTGAAGGAAGCAGAGTAGTGATTCGCACTCGTCTTCGACAGTCGACGGTGTGATTGGATGCCCATGTATGAGCGGAAAGGCATCCACGTTCGCGCAGCTCATCCGCAGAACGTGGGCAAGACGCTTGACAGCCTGAATCTTCGTGACTGTCACGCTTGACGCGGAGGCTGGCTCGTCTGCCCGCAAAAGACCTTGAGCTAGATTCGAGAAGATGCGGCGAAGATGAGTGCCGCTGAACGTCGTGGCGACCTCGACTCCCGAAGGATCGCGAAGGTGTGGGGCGTCGAGGAATAGCCCCTGAGATCCTAGCGTTGGATCCCATAGCCGCAAAACGCGATTGAGGACATGCAGAGACCATCGAGTCTCGGCGAAACCTGATGATGACATGAAGACGATAAACTCTGGGAGCAATCGCAACACAGCTTGCTTCTGTCGGGGCGCTTTAAGACGCGCTGCAAGAGCCCCAAGATCGTGTGAAGCGACTGCCACGTCGCTGGCGTCCAAAAGCGTGATGTCCTTCGCGTTTAGAACGCGGCTCCATATCTCGATGCAGGCGATCAACGGATCGCCGATATCGACATCGGGATGGACCCCCAGCTTATTCAGGAGCATGAGTAGATGACTGCACACGAGAGCCAAGTTTTCTTCTGGTAGCCCAAACATGCGGCACGCATGGAACAGGTGCAAACTGACGCACAACGCAGTAGCAGGGGGGCAGCCAGAATCGACATTCACGTCCGTAGCAAGGCGAACGAAGACGCCTACAGGATAATGAGCAGTATCCGGAGATGTAGACTGCGAGTTCCACGTTCGGAGGCTCGCAAGACAGGTCGCTTGTGCAGATGCGATATCGAATTCCCACCGCAAGCCCCGCGTCATCCAGCAGGAGATGAATTCGAGCAAGCGCAATTCACCGGGTAACTTCGTAGAGATCGTCCAGTTAAATTTCTGGTGGAGACCAACGCCGGAATACGCGCTGTCAAGATTGATCCAGGCGCGGAGGTAGCGCGCGTAATCGACGCATGCGCTGGCCGAGCTATACCGGTCGAATGCAGGACTATTGATCACTGCCCCAAGATGACGGAGCATGAGAAACTTGGCATCTGCGAGAAGATGATCCGTGAGAGTCGGGGACCAAGGGCGAAGGGCGCCCACCGCCTGAATCGCGACAGCGGAGATGTGCGAGACAGGCGACGCCGTGAAGAGCCATCTGAGGATGGCAGCGTCGAGATGATCTGCCTGAGCAGCGACATGATGCCTATCGCGTAGGATGATGGTCATGTATCGCCCGAAACTCGGACCCGTGCGACTAGCGTCGCCGTGTAGTGGTCGACGATGAGCAGAGCGGAAGACGCTTACGAGGAAGGCACTCGAGTTGAAAAGCTTGTCGATGACGCGCCGCAGAGAGAATCCTAAGATCTGCGCCGCATGGTGAAGTTGGTTCGTGAAGGATGTGCGAGTGGGACATGCTGCACTATACAGCGGCAGGAGTACGGTGGTAGAATAGAAGATCATGAGGCTTCCCGTCACGCCTAGGATGACAAGGGCGATGACATCGTCCAGCTGGCTGAGGAAAATCACCAGCCCAGACAAGAACAGAAACAAGGCCGCGTGCAGGAGGGCAGGAAGCGTTGCGATGACTGTTGGGACGTGCCAAGCAAGAATTCCCTGCCAGAAGAATGCGTGTCGTCGTGCCCACTGCTTGAACGATGGCGCGGGCGCCGAAACGCGGGAAGAGTAGTCCTCCAGCCACTGCTTCGCCATGATGCACAGCAGTGACACAGAGAGTGATATAGACAGGCTGAGGAACCAGAGCCCGTTGATCCATCGCGAGTCGGATGTCGCGGTGAAACTATCAGGGGGCGTTAAGTTTGCGAGGGATATGCTCGAGGCGTCGAGGACTCCAGAGCCATTGCGTGCGGCGGACACAGCTGTGAACAACAACTTGGCGGTGTATTCTGTGTAGTCGGGCTGGAGCTGCTTGTAGCTCTCGATGATGAAAGCTGTGGACACAGCAGAGAATAGACCAGCCTGGATGGTGGACATCAGTAAGCGACGCGACTTGGTGGACCAGGAAAGGCTGCGAACGCACGAATATGAGGAGGATGTCGAGGGTCTTGTTCCACCCACCAACGAGCGAGCGATCGTTACTAACGACCTCGTCGTGGTACACTCGCCAGACGCGCGCGTTTGCAGATGCCTCCTCGCCAAACGCGTCTGGTGGATACTTGCGGTTGAACTCGACTTTGACCTGGTCAGACAACGGCACTTGGACGTTATCCTGCTCGACCTCAGATGGGTCTAGTAGGGGGTCATCGGCAGCGATATTGTGCCCAGTGTACACGTTAGGATTGAAGCGACGCGTGTTAGCTGGGAGAACAGACGAATATTAATGTCACAGCGCAGCCTGAGCCAGACGTGAACAGATACACACCTCCTCCTGGCAAGGACATGGCTGTCACTGGCAGGGACGCGGCACGCGCAATTCGCAGTTACGGCTCAGTTGAGGGTAGCAGACAAGTCGAGCAAATACAACACGCCGGCCGCAGTCCCTCGACGCAAAAGGCAACTTCAGGCAAATTGCGCGCGGCACCTCCCGAACGGAGCCATTTCGAAGTACAGTACAGTACAATCCTGCTTTTATGTGTGCGCAAGATATGTATACGATACGGCAACCAGTTATGAATTCACAACGAAAAACCCATTCCCACCATTCGCTCACAAGCACTGCGAGTACTACAAAAGGTGTCAGGATCGATATCAGGGTGTTTTGCCGCGTTGGTAGTGACTCACGTAGTCGTTTTGCTTCTGGCAGGTGCTGCCCGACGCGCACGCCGTGCACCCTGTCCAGCCTGTCCGCCAGCAAATGTCAGCACTGCAATGATATTAGAGAACACATCCCGTACGTACCGATTCCGCCACACTGTCCCCACTTCTGGCTTACGCAACCAGTGGGAACAGACGTCGTAGTCGTAGTGGTCGTGGTCGTAGTTCTCGTCGTTGTCGTGCTGGTAGTGGTAGTGGTCGTGGAGCTGGTCGTGCCGCTCGTGGATGTAGAGCTAGACGGCGGCGGGGTAGAGCCCGCGCGCGCCTTGATCAAGTCTGCCGCCTTCTCGGCAATACCGTACACGGTAGCGCATGTGTGTGCCGCAGGGATGAGAGGGATGATGGAGATATCGCCAACCGACAGCCCGGTAACGCCGTATACGAGGAGATCGGGTCCGACGACACCACCAAGATTACGCGGCTGCATCGGCGCAGTGCAGCACCCGTGCGCCGTGCTCGCGCGCGTACCGCTCCGCGCAGCGCTGATGAGCTGTGCATCGGTTGTAAGCGTCGAGCCAGGCGAGGTCTCAGAGGGCGAGAGCTGGCGCATAGCGGTCGTGTTCATCCACTTGCGCACGAAGGTGAAGCTCCGTGCGACGATGAGCGGGTCCACCGGGTTGACGAAAGTCTGGTAGTCGACAACCGGCTCGGCGTACTTGTTGGACGTGTTGATCGTGATGGTACCACGGCTCAGCGGGTGCTCGAGGGAGAGCGACGCGCTGCCGCTGCCGCTGAATGGAAGCTCGATCACACCGGCCTGGAGACTGCCGTACGACGTGACCAGAAGGTCGCGCTGCGCCTGGAAGCCTGCAAGCAGCTCGGGTGTGTACGTGCTGGGAAGGTACTGCGACGCGTTCTGCGCCTGGACTTGACTGATGATCGACGAGGAGTCTGAAGCGAGCACTGACAGCGGGATCCATGCACCGACATTTCTGGGGCACGCATCAGCACGCAGATAACATCATACTGTGCAGCATTACGCACCCGACACCCATGGAACGGGGACCGGTCCTGTTCGCAGCCCATAGCTGATCGGCCCACTGCATGAACGTCGTGTTCGTGTACAGGGAGGTCGGGTTAGGGTTGGCATCGGTAGCAACTGCGCAAGACAGTCAGATGACTCTTCAAAGCAAAAGTAAGGAGGGGGCAAGCCAACGTACAGCGCCATGACGCCGAAGCACTCGCATGGTCCTGGAAGTTAGATCCAACACCAGGCAAGTCAACAACGACCGGGATGTTCGCGCGCTGGAGCAAGGACGCCGCCCCCACACCGCTGCGCTGCAGAATCTGCGGCGTATGGAGGTATCCCGCCGTAAGGACGACTTCAGTCGTAGCGCCGACAACTTGCACGTTCTGGCCGTCGGGCGTGCCGCGAGCTTGGATAGTCACACCCGTAGCGCGCTTCGACGAGTCGAACTGGACTTCGTTCACGCGGTACCCGGTCAGGAGTTGGAGGTTGCTGCGCGACGCGACGGGGGTGTAGTACCCGTTGACGGCGTACGAACGCTGGACCTTGACCGGGTCAAGCGCGCCAGGGTACCAGAAGAGACCGTAACTGTGTGAAGTGTGAACGTCAGCGACCAACAACTCCATGATGAAAAAGTCAAAACATACCCGTTAAGACCACCTTCCTTCTGTGGGGCGACACCAGCCTGGATTATACCCTGGTACTGAATCTCTGTAAAGCGGTTAGACCTCAGTACTAGTGAGAAGGCGTGAAGTTGAAGTCGCGTACTAGTGCCAGGGTACTGGTACGTCGGATAGCTCAGCTGAATTGGGCTGTTCGACCCGTACGCCGAGAGGTCATAGGTGATATTGAAATCCGAGGCGATGTCCGACCGCGGAGGAGTCAGCTGCATGCTCTTCTTGAAGTACGGCAGGAGATCGTTGAAGCCCCATCCAGAGTTGTTCAGCTTCGCCCTAGAAGTAGAGAAGGCTTCAGTGACCGTCGACAGCAGCGCAGGACAAGTGTACCAGTTATCGTAGTCCAGAGGCGCTGCCCTGTCCAACATCATGCCGTTTATTGTGCTTCCACCGCCCACAACGGCTGCGGCATAGCTGAAAGTACGGTCAGACCCAAGACGCGCGACAGGTTCAGCATAACGTACACGGTCGAGTTCGCGACGTTGTTCAGGCCGGGTTGCACCACAGCCGTGAGGTTGTACAGGTTACGCTGAGCATAAGACGTCGCACTGGACGGCTCGATCTGCGACGGGGTATTGTCGATATACCCGTACTCGACCAGCAGCACAGACTCTGCAGAAGGTGTTATGAGCGAAAGAGTTATGAGAAGAATGTTAACGCACTCGACGAGTCTTCCGACAGACGGGCAGCGATCACGACGCCAGCTTGGCCAGCACCGACTACGATGTAGTCGTACGAGGACTTGGCTTGACGCGCGGTGATCTGGCGCGCTGCAAGGTCGGAGAGAACGTCGGCGTAGCCGAAGGCGACCGTGGTGAAGGCCAAAAGCCCGACGAGGCGTGTGCAAGGGGCCATTGCGAAAAGTCCTCGACCTCCAAGCGTAGCCCGACGCAACCAGGCTTTAAACCGTCCTACATCCCCACGTGCAAGCCTGGGTGCCGCGGATGTGGGGGGTCATAAGATCTGCGAGAAGACGTTCGGTTTCAGCGGAGAAGGACCGAGTGATGACCGGGTTTGGACGTCTCGCCAATGCACTTCTGAATCGCGAGCTTAATGATCTATATCCACGTGCGGGCCCCATGGGGCAATACTCGCCGTATCCGCGGGACTTGTTTCCCTAAGAGCGAAGAGGGAGCGAATGGCGTGGCCGTCCGACGCCAAGCCTTTGAGAAGTCTCCTCTTCGAGGCCACGTTTCTGTGTGCAAACGTCAATAGTACCTCTCCATCTGTGTGGGCACCTGCACGTGGTCCCCCGGGACGCCCCGCAGAGTCGCGTCTTCTCGGAACGCGTTTGAAGGGTAAATTCCGTCGTGTTGCCGAGGTTTGGTGGACCCGCCGCGCAAGTCGTTCTTCAGTGGCTTCAGTGGCCGTGAAAGCAAGGTTCATAGACGGAATATCGCATCGTATAATCTTCATGCGCCTTGCTATCGTTCAGGGAGATTTCTACGGACGGGGGACCGCGGCGCTGCTCGCTGCTGAATCCTCGGGGATGGGCGGACGACGGCGTGCGTCAAAGTCGGCGATGGTCGAGACTTCCATAGAATGAACAGAAAGAGCCCTGTGCCGAGCGCTGACGTCGGCGGGGTTCGCAAAGGGACGGGCATCTGCAGGCTCAGCGAATCTATAATACGGTAAGGGGAATTTACATCTGCGCAATGCGTTGCGCCATCTTTTCCTTGACGGTCTGGTATGCGCTCAAGATGGTCTGCTCGTTGATCACGATCTCGGTCGTGTCTGCCCTTGGCCTGCTCACGCGCGACGCGATCGTAGTCGCGTCGGTTTCGACGATGATCCTGCCACGGGAGAGCTCGTTAGCCTCCAGAACCGCGAGGAATGTCAGTCACGCTCACCCGTCGTCAATGGTCTCGTCCAGACACAGCAGGGCGAGGTCCAAGTTGTCCATGAGCGCGCGTCGCTCGACCTGCCCGCGCAGCAGAAGCGACAGGCCGTCCATGTAGGCGGTGAGCGCGACATTGAGCATGAGCTCGTTCTCCGCGGGCGGGGCGAGCACGTAGAAGATCAAGTCGAGAGAGTGCTTGTACACCGCCAGCAGACCGTCGTACAATATTATGTCGCCTGTAGACCGCGCTCAGCGACACCGG
>KV426596.1:0-23087 GCA_001632375.1 Exidia glandulosa HHB12029 | reverse complement strand
TACGACAAGTTATTATAGTCAGAGTCGTCCAACGAGGTGGCCTCTGCGCGTGCGGCAGTGCAGAAGGTAATTAGAGCAATAGAAGCAAAGAAAACGCGCATGGAAGAAGAAAGGGAAGGAGGGAGGGAGAAAGAAAGGTGGGAACTGCGCGTCCGATTCACCGACTCGGATGCCGCGGCGCCATGACGTGCACAGCATCGCCTGCACGCGTAACATCTTCGAATCACCCTTCCTTTCTGGAGCGAAGACCTATCCTTCGTGCCTGCTGCGTGAGAAATGCAAGTAAGGCTGGACATCAATAATCTGCTCACTCGGTCACACACTCCGAAGGCCCAGAAATGCAAGACTGCAACAGGACAGTGTTAGAGTGTTCAGCCCGGCGTCTAATGCCTCCTTATTCCACTCCTTCATGCATATGCGCTAATAAGTACGGTTACTGTACTCTTGGTCACACTGACCCCCCTCTGATCAGCAAGTCAGGAAGTCTTTTGGCACACGACAGCCCCTGAGCGAAGCAAGTAGTAATGATATCAGTTCATCGGGTTCGCAGACACTCCTCCCTGGCTGTTCAAGCTGTCATCTGCCTGTCGCGGATAGGGACTGACTGCGCGTCCGACGTGCACATCGTCCAATTTAGAAATTCGCATCTCACTTCAGCGCAGCTCTCGCACCCGAGACAGGCTGACTCGTTACTGCGTCACGCCTTCGCGGTATCTTCCGCTCTCCCGTGCGCTCTGACTCATTAAGGGAGCGTTGCTTGAATCAGGATATCCGCGCAGTCTGACTGGCAACAGCGACCGCAGTAGCGTTCGCGCAGCTATAATATGCCTACGACGGGCACAAGATTGTCACAATGAGGATCACGAAGATCAACAACCAAATGCGGTGCGCTCGCGCAAATCTGATCCGTTGTAGATCGATGTGCCCTGATTCGCATTCGCGTGCAAGAGTATAATACTAAAGAACAGGGAAGCATTAATCTATGGTTACGTATAATCGTGAACTAGCGATACAACATGGGGCACGACATTTAGGATTCAGGAAGCTCTATGGAGTCATAGTCCGTAGTAATGCGGAGGCGAGTAACCAAATTAATTCAGATTCCCGAGAACCGGCTTGAGGTCATGATTACCGGCGTGGCTGCGATCTCCCTTGCGCACAGGAATCGCACCGACGTTGGTGTCGATAAAGGTTCGAGGAGCATGTATACGCTCGGCCACAGACGCTGCATGTGAATGCTGCGGGAGCAGCATCAGCGCGAAGTGACCACAACGTGATGCAATGGAAAGAAACTTACGCTTGTCCCCCGTATGGGAGTTCAGGTGAATCTGCATGAGATAGTTAGATGACGTGGACCCGAACTGTGGGTGTGCTGTGGACTCACCCTCATCGTGCTTGGTCTGTCGAACCGCCGTCCGCAGACGGGACATGTGTGGCTGTCCGCGTCGTCCATAGTAGCAGGTGCGGGCGTAGCAGCAGGGGGTCTCCAAACGCCAGTGTAAGGCTGCATTGCTGAGGCAGCTTGCGCCTGTGCAGGCGTCTGAGGGTACGCTCCTCCCGCATAGGAGGCGTCGACCGTGACGTTGTACCCGCCGGGCGCTTGTCCTCCGTATCCCGGCTGTGCGGCATACTGGGGATGTTGGGATGGATACTGCTGACCCGGCGCTGGTGTCCGAGACCCTCGACCAGCTTGCCAGCTTGGTGCACCAGCGTGTGGCGTGGGAGTTCCTTGTCGCGGTGCAGCGGAGAGTCCGGGATACTGCGCAGACGCCTGCGATGGCAACGACGAACGCTGCGGGCCAGCACTGACGATGATAGTGTAAGTCTTCGGAGCCGCGATGGGGATTCACCAAGTCCGAAAGCATACCTGGTGCCTTGCGAGCCGCCTTGTAACTCTATGGGAGGTGAGAAGAGAGTACGAAAGACGGCGAGTCAGGGGTGGGCACTTCTCGAGGAAGAGTCACATACCTCGCGCTAATATATCGCGTATAGAAGGTAGTGGGACGTTTCCCTGCTGAGAGGAGGAGGAGGAGCTCCCCTGCTGTTGCTGTCCGTTGTTCTGTCCGTGAGATGACATCTTGGGAGTGAATGGAATTTACTTTGGCCGCGGGATATGCAGATCTTATACTCCGGGAAAGTGGCAACCCCTCTAGATCTCGCAGCTGTCTACGAACAGACCATCAAGAAGCCGCGAATGCGGTGCCGACGTAACAGCAGGACTTGCGCCGGACAGGCACATGCAAGAGGGATGTGCTGCTGCGGAAACAGAAGCGATCTTCCCGCTCACCGCCAGCTCAATCACTCACGCAGCACAAACGGAACACGTAAACACGTGAGCGGAATCGTTCATCGCTAGGATGTTCGCGTCCCACGTCGAGTCAAAGGGCTCGTATTGCTTCCTCGGGCCTGACATAGAGAAAAGTGAACGCGTGTAGTTGATCGCCGGCCTATCAATCTCGCACAAACAGAAGTAAAATAAGGCCGAGTCAAGTCATAGTGGCGACTTCAGGCCAATTCCCCGCAAACACCCAGAGGCAGACGTTCTTGTTCGCGTTCCCACACTGTCCGAGTCATACACTTCGTAACCGACTGGAGAACGCACGCGGTCCATGGCATTGCGAGCGCCGGAACCCATGCGCATAGGCGTCAGACACCCCGAGAGCCCGAGGAAAGGCGCTCATGAGTCGGGTTTGGAGGCAGAGTCCTGTGCACACGGACTGCGCAGTGGTAGGATCTGCTTCTGGGGGTTCTTGCATGAAACATTGAACAAAAGCGTGAATTTACCGTTTACTTGGGATATTGCGTTGCGTCATGACCTTCGGCATAGGAGAGCGCCGGAAGGCAGAGTACTTCAAGTACCGCCAACACCGTCTACTAGTAACAACACACCGTCGCCACCAGCCCGAGATCCCCGTAACGTAGCAAATCAAGAGTTCCCTGTTTCCTAATGAGAGCACGTCGCGTTCATAGATTCCATTGAACCGTTCAGGGTGTTGGGATCATGATTCTCAGGCGAGTTACAAGTTTAGGTTATGGCTACGCCGACAATGCGCAGGTGGCGAAGCTGCACTGGTCCAACAGTCCGGAGGTTTCACTAGCATTACCTCAACAGGGTACCCGATCGCATCCGTTATTGGTCTGTAGTTCGGGATAGCCTGTGACGGCTTGTCAGACAACTTGTCCAATGACTAAGGATTCACTGCCTCGAGGAGCGGAACGATTCAACCTGACGGTAACCCTGGCCATAAACGTGCAAATTGAATGATGCAGAGTACTGTAACCCGAGAGGATAGGGGGGAATCTGTCTGTACGCACGCTGGCATAGTGAGTTATACTGTTCTACGAGGAGTGGAACTGAAGTGGACGCTCGGTGAAGCGTGATGAATTGACCCCAGACCTCCGCATAATCTCATATCGTGAATGGCATAAAGTGCACTTCGCTAGGCCAGCGAGAGTACTCACCTGAAAGCCGGTGATAGAGAATATTTAGGGCTCGACACGCTGCGGACAACCGGAGGTTTGTCATTGTCGCGTGTGGCGGAGCAGGATCTCAGGATTTTCACGCGTCGTCCATTACGCGGACAAACAAGGGGACCAGCGGCGCGGAAGTACTGTCACTGTGCAAGTCGCCGAACGCGCTGCGTGTCGGAGAAGAAGCGCGTTTACAGCCGTTGTCCCGGCCGCACGTGGCGTGCCAACCGCATTAGGCGCGAGATCGTCGCCTCTTTAGACATGCATGGCGCGGCGAGGGTTTAGGATAAACTTCGCAGAACGGGGTGTCGACGATGCTAGTGCAGGCTCTATGTACACGCCTGAAGCGTTCGAAGGCGAATGTCTGTCCCGGCTCCGTGGGTGCGACGGATAGCCGGCGAACCGGCATCCGCGGTTCGCCCGCGCGTCGTGCGTCGAAATGACGCGCGCCGTACGCAAAAGGAGCGCGACGGCTTTCTCAATGTCTATGGCTGGCTGGAGTGCGTCTATGTGTGTGTGAAGAGCACATGTGGGGCGGTTACTCGTCGGCGTCCAACTCCTCCTTGGCAGCCTTCGCGGTCGATTGCTGACGGAGGCCCGTCAGTTCGAAGTGGCATGGCCGTGGATATGACGCACCTGTCGCAGCTTTGCGAGGTGGATCTTGAGGGTTTCCGCGTAGTTCTCGAATCCGAGAGAGATCATGGCGTAGAGGATGTCCTCTCCGGCAATGGTCTTGCGCTTCTCGGTCGCGCACTTCTCTGCGGCCTCGCTCGTAATGAAACTTATGAACTCCGAGACGCATTCTTGGACGCATTCTTTGGCGTCTTTGGCGATCTTTGCGGTGCCCGGCACGGAGGACTTCATGATGCGGGCCACATTGGCGATCTGAGTGTTCCGCGGGAGTCAGCGCGAGGCCGAAGTTGGATGTCGGTACATACAGGCAGGAAGCGGTCCTGTTCCCTGTATTCGCCGAGTTCCTGCTCTGTGAACTCTGCGGGGAGGCCGCTCAGGAGGCCCGCCGCGCTGGATTCCGCGCCTGACTCGTCGAGTGACATGGGATGGAACAAGAGGAGCAAGTTTGGAAGGCGGAGTTGGAACGGCGTTGTTTAGACAATAGGGCACATTCACAAGTGTCAGTTAGGTGGCAGCGCTGGCCAACGGAACAGGACAATCGACAGGAGACTCCATCCAGGGCTCTGTGCTGAGCGAATTTCCAAAGTAAGAAATTCCGTGGGCGCACGCAGTACACGGCCGTGGAGCCTGAGACTGTGCTATTATCCCGGGCAAGTCCCCCCTCTGACGCGGCTCCCGGAGTGTCTGGCTGCGGGCTGGGAGACTGTGCTGGGAGTCCGAGTCGGTGCCGCCGCCCTCCGCGAGTTGCCGGGACCGTTGCTTGCGCTGAACCATCACCTCACGACTTCACGATGGGCGTATCTGAGCGAAACACTAATATGCTATTCGCAAACTTTAATCAGGACTTCACGTGCGCCCTCGCTGGCCCTGTGCCTCCAGACTGCGCTCACGCTCCCGCAGATGCGTTTCAGTCGGCACTCGCAAAGGATATAGCATCACAAACTGCGATCCATTCGGGCGTGTGTACACCATGAGTCGGTCCCGCGCTCCAGCGTCCAGCGACTATCACTGACTGCGCGGACTCGCAGACGACGGCGCTCGCGGCATCGTCGAGATGCTGTTCTGCACATCCCTCATCGCCCTGGTTGGCGCAGCGGACCAGCCACAGTCCAGTCCGCGCAAGCTCCAGATCGTCAACACCAAGGTGCGTTTCATATTCCAGACAAGACTGACTGTGGACGCCCGTTGACGCGTCGTTGTGTCGCCAGCGACAATCTATGATCTGCGAGCTGCTATTCCCGTCTTCAATCCTGGCCGTGAAACTGAATCGCAAAACCCTTGTCATCGTGCTCGAAGCAGAGATCTACATCTACGACATATCCAACATGCGACTCCTGCATGTCATCGAAACCTCTCCGAATCCAGACGGTGCGCTTCTGTCTCCTAACCATGGACGCACGTTTGACGCTGCATTCCTTCCAGCCATATGTGCACTGTCTCCTTCCGCCGACAATTCGTACCTTGCATACCCCTCGCCGATACCTTCCGCAACGTCCCCCCTAGCAACCACCGCGAATGCCGGCGCGAGTGGCTCCGGCGCCTCTGGCAACGCGGCCACTCAGACGGGCGACGTCTTGCTCTTCAGCACGCGAACGCTCACCGTCGCCAATGTCGTGCAGGCCCACAAGGCCCCCATCGCGTTCCTCTCCATCAACGCGTCTGGGACGCTGCTGGCCACCGCATCCGACAAGGGGACAGTCATCCGCGTGTGGTCCGTACCAGGCGCCGAGAAGCTGTACCAGTTTCGACGAGGCACGCGCGAGACCAAGATATACTCGATGAACTTCAACGTTGTGGGCTCGCTTCTCGCCGTCAGCTCCGCGCACGATACAGTGCACATCTTCAAGCTTGCGCCAGGCGGCGGGGGTGGCAAGCGTTCAGCCTCGTCGACCAGCAACGGCGGCGCAACGAGCCCCTCGCCGTCTATTGAGAGTCGAGACGGCGGTGCGCAGGGACTCGAGGGAGGTTACGAGGCGTTCATCGATGGCAAGAAGAAGAACGGCGTGACCTCGACGATCAAGCGGCGGTCTATGCATCTTACGAAGAACATAACGTCTTCAGTTGGCGGATACCTGCCCAACACGTTCGCCGAAATGTGGGAGCCCGCGCGGGACTTTGCATGGCTCAGATTGCCCACGAGCGGCTCGCGTTGTGTCGTCGCGCTCAGCGGGTGAGTGATGACCAACATCACGCATGGCGCTGTTGTGCGTCCGTGGCAGTGTGTGCTTACTCAGTATCCTTTGCCTGCTTGCAGCACGATGCCACAGGTCATGGTCGTATCCTCCGACGGCTACTTCTACTCGTACAACATCGATCTCGACAACGGCGGAGAGTGCTCGCTCATGAAGCAATACAGGTGCGTACCCGCCCTAGCCATGTTTGCGTATCCCTGATCATCTCGCTGTGGCGACAGTCTCCTGGACGCCGGCGAGGAGTCCGCTCCGAGTGAGGCACCGGCCAAGGATTAGTGCTTAGGGCTTGCCGTCTGCCGTTGCTGCTGCTGCTGCCCGGTCTCGCTGGATTTGTACACGCGCGGTTTGTATCGATATACTGGGGCGGCTCTTCGTGAGTGCGCTTAATTTCTGTGCACGCATTACCTCTGCGCCGTGGCAACTTCCCTTCGTGGCAACTTCACTTGACCGCAACGCTTGTGGATCTGTGTGGTCCCTTCGCGAACTTCTGGGCCTGCGCGTTTGAGATCGGTCGCGAATACTCGTGGTGACGGCACTAAACGCTGGTACTCAACCATTGTCTTGCTAGCATCTACGTCTGGGTTCATATGGCGGCTGGACAGCTGATGTCGGTAGCTTTTGAACCTTAGCTCCTTCCCTGAGGTGTATAGACATGCTCGTTTGTGGCGACGGTTGCGACGGGGGTGGCGAAAGGCCGACCCAACGTACTCTCTATTTGTGTAGGTGCTACACAAAAGTAACACTGCGATTTACAGGGTTGCATGGTGTTGTGGCGCATCACGGCGGCGATGCAGCGGCCATCCACGTCCACTGTCCACAGTCCAAAGTTTTCGACTGCTCCCGCTACTGAGACCTACGTCCATCAGTCCTTGGACGGATGGAAAGACATTGTCGATCTCTCGTCGGCGCAACGGCGATCTTCTCTCTTATTGGAACAGTATGATTGCCAGTGTGTCGCGTGTGCCCCCGCTGCTTGGCTTGTACCACGTCCCACACGTTCGTTCCCCTCTCCAAATTCTTCGAGGCGTGACAGCCCTCTGCACCGTCTAAAGTCGTTATGCGCTACTACGTCGTCCTAGCAGCTGCAGCATCCGTGCTCGCTGTTGACATTCCAGTCGACGTCGGTAAAGACGGATTCGCCTTCACACCAAACTGGGTTTCTGCCGATGTCGGCGACATCGTCACCTTCACGTTGTACGTATCCTTCACAGTGTAACCTTGCGGTCCATATGCCTACCCCCAGTGTCGCACTGCGCTGACGAACACCTCTTCTTTCCGCTTCGCAATACTACAGCTGGCCAGATAATCATGTGCGTCGCGTTGTATAGCGCTCACGAATTGAGGATCACGGTGCTGACCTGTCTGTCTCTCTCCTCGTTAGACGGTAACCCAAACGACCTTCAGCACTCCATGCACGGCGGCAGTGGACCCTGCGACTGGTCAGACTGGCGTGAACTCGGGATTCATCTCGGTGCCGCAACCAGGACCGGGTCCCAGTCCTATCTCGTTGAACGTGACAACTACCGGGCCCCTGTGGTTTGCGTGCATGTACGTGAACACGAGAATCCGCGGAGTTCCGCGAACTGCGGAGAACCTGACGGCTCTAATCCATAGGCAAACTGGGCACTGTCAGCAGGGAATGGTATTCGCCATCAACCCTACGGAGGAGAAGTCTTTCTCGACGTTCCAGGCTGCCGCAATGGGGAGGACGGGAACGGCGTCCCCTCCGTCGGAATCGTCGCCCTCAAATCCGCCAGTAGGCCAAGGTTCTCCGTACGCCCCGGAAGACACATCAGGTATGCATTCCTTGGAGGATTCATATACCTCTCATGTTTGTGCTTCAGGTGCGCCCGAAGAAGGCGCCAGTTCCACCGATACTTCAGTTTCGGCAGTTCCAACAGGCGCATGCGATGCAGTCTTATCAGACCAACGTTTTCTCGTTTTGGTTTCATTTTCTCTTTGGCTATTTTGGTTGGCAATCGGACCATAGATTACGCGGCGCCATATATAAGGACTGCAAAGAGTGCCCAGGTATTTTTCTTACTGTAATGCGTCGAACCCCCCATAATAATCTCAGCATACGCAATGGCTGCAAAGCGTCCACCTGCCCCCCAAATATCTCTCTCCGTATGTCGTCACGGATATTGGATCTTCGTCCTTGTCGAGTCCAGCTTCGGAGACGCAGACCTCCACTGTGGCAGTATCCGTAGACACGACGTCTAATATCTTGCCGATGTACTCGACGCGTGAGATAATCTCGTCGTCCGGCCCGGTGTAGTGCCCCAAGTCGGTGAACACGATTCTCCGCAAGTTCGAGATGTGCAGCGGTATGGGTATGAGGACGCGCTTGTAATAAACGAGCTCGTCATTTTCGTCAAAGTCAAGGTCGTCACTGTACTCCCAGTAGGCGATGTTCCACATATACTTGTGGTCGAACGACGTCGCGTATAGCTGGAGGCGAAGCTCTACCTCCTGCCCACCGAGTGGATGCATGGCTATAGCGGGCGTGAGCAGATTCCATTTATCACAGGTGAAGTCCAGCACACGGAGCGTATGCCCGACATTGTGAGCAACCAGCTCGGCCCACAGGTCTGGCCAGCATAGCGATGGGAGTCGGCAGCCATGAAAGCTCCGACGCGCCGCTACCAACGCTACCTGGTCGAAGGCGGAAAGCGTGAGCGTCCATGTCGAGTCAAACACCAGTCCTGTGACTGTGATGCCGCGCAGAAGCTCCGTAATTAAGGCCTTCCTGTCGTCGTTGACACTGAAGTCGGGGGTTTCTAGTGTGACATCAGGGATAATAGCTGCGAAACCTGCGCGGATTATGTCGGCCATTTCGTGTGTCTTCATGCTCCGACTGGACAGGCTGAGCGAGCGCACGTGGCGCAACGGCGTAGCGGTGAAGTTCCGAAAGTAGTCGAAAGCGAGCGCAGCGTGCAGCTTCAGGTCGCGCACGTTTGGGCAGCCGCGGAAGATGAGCGCGTGGAGGCGTGCAGCGGAGATGAACGGATAGCAGCCGTCGATCTCGAGACGGTGCAGATTGGGAGTGAAAAGGTAGTCCCAGGTAGTGTACTGCTGGTGGTGCAGAGCTAGCAATCTCAGCTGTGGTGCTGAGATGTTGACTTTGCACCGGAATGAACCCCGGACGCCGTATACTGTGATGTCTTCCAACATAGGAAACTCGACGCCTGTGCCGAGTAGACGACCAAGCGCGTCGGGCACCTCGATGATCCATTCAAGCGAAAGTCGCTTGAGGTGAGAGTTGTGCCCTAGAAGCGCATTCACGACGCTATGGGTCGCGGCCGGATTGAGACCGCGCGTCCACTCTGTATCTTCCTGCCACCTGATCCGCACGTCCAGAGGGATCGATGCGCTCCGCGCGAGCGCAACAGGGAGGCATACTGCGTCTGCAGGGGTGCGGACAGTGGAGTTCGCCCATAGGAGCGGGAGACTGAGCGCGGTTGCACGCCAGGATGCGGACACCTGCGCAAGCCGGAACTTCTGCTCCAGCGAATAGGGTTCATCGCGAAAGCTGGGTAGAGGGTGGCACATCCTGTCGAGAGTGAGGAAAATGTCGCCAAGAACGTCGCTGGAGAGGCTCCTGACCCCCATGCCCAAAGATTGATGCTTGTCCTCGCGAGGGCCACGTATTTTCATACGGCTGGACGACTACAATCACAGCCCCCTTATGCGCCGGCACAGGTAATCGTCAGGGCTTGCGTGCAGAACGGCGAGCGCGGAAACCGGCCACTTGTGATGAGTAGGAAGAGAATGAACACAACAACTACTCACAAACTCCTGAGGCCACCGACTCGGAGTCAAGCACCAAGCGGACTAGGACGCGCTTCGTAAACAAATTAGATGCCGAACTCCAGAATTATAGAGCCTGACACCGTTAGGGCATAGTGCCTCGATGTTGCATGGTAATTAGTCTACAGCGTCTGAACAATGGTCGCAAAGCGTCCACGCCCCGCTTGAATATTTTTCGACAAATGCTTGAACTGACACTGGGTCCTGATCCTCCTCAAGTCCAGCGCGCGAGACACAGACCTCGACTGTCTTAGAATCGGAAGATACAACGTCTAATATCTTGCCGATGTACTCGACGCGTGAGATAATCTCGTCGTCCGGCCCGGTATAGTGCCCCAAGTCGGTGAACACGATTCTCCGCAAGTTCGAGATGTGCAGCGGCATGGGTATGAGGATGCACTTGTAATAAACGGGCTCGTCATCTTCGTCGGTGACAAAGTCGTCGTCGTCTTCCCAGTAACCGTGTTTGGGAATATACTCGGGATCGAACGACGACGAGTACAGCTGGAGGCGAAGCTCTACCTCCTGCCCGCCGAGAGGATGAGTGGCTATAGCGGGCACGAGCACGTTCCATTTGTCACAGGTGAAGTCCAGCACACGGAGCGTATGCCCGACATTGTGAGCAACCAGCTCGGCCCACAGGTCTGGCCAGCAGAGCGATGGGAGTAGGCAGGCAGGAAAGCTCCGACGCGCTGCTCCCAAGGCTCCCTGACCGAAGGCGGATAGCGTGAGCGTATAATCCGTGTCAAACTCCACTCCCGTGACTGTGATGCCTCGCAGAAGCTCAGCGATTAATGCCTTCATGCCGTCGCTGACCCTGAAGTCGGGCGTCTCTACGGCGAGATCGGGAATAGTGGCTGCAAAACCTGCGCGGATGATGTCGACCATTTCGTGTGTGTTCATCATCCGCAGGCTGAGCGAGCGCACGTGGCGCAACGGCGTAGAAGCCAAGTCCCGAAAGCTGTCGGAAGCGAGCCCAGTGTGCAGCGTTAGGTCGCACACATTTGGGCAGCCGCGGAAGATGAGCGTTTGGATGCGTGCGGCGGAGATGAATGGATAGCAGGTTCGGATCTCGAGACGGCGCAATTTGGAAGTGAAAAGGTGCTCCCAGATATGGTACTCCTGGTAGTGTAGAGATAGCAATCTTAGCTGTGGCGCGGAGATGTCGACTCTGCACGGGAAAGGATTCCCGCCTAGTGCTATGATTTCTTCCAACATCGGGAACTCGGCGCCTGTGCCAAGTAGACGACCAAGCGCGTCGGGGACCCCGACATTCCATTCAAGCGAAAGTCGCTTGAGGTGAGAGCTGTGCCCTAGAAGCGCATTCACGACGCAATGCGTCGCGGCCGGATTGAGACCGCGCGCCCAAGGTGTATCCTCCTCCCACCTGATGCGCACGTCCAGCGGGATCAATGCGCTACGCGCAAGCGCAATAAGGAGGCATGCTGCGTCTGCAGGGGTGCGTAAGGTGGCGTTTGCCCATAGGAGCGGAAGACTGAGCGCAGTTGCACGCCAGGACGCGCACACCTGCGCAAGCCAGAACTTCTCCTCAAGCGAATGAGGCTCTTTGCGCGAGCTGGGAAAAGGGTGGTACATCCTGTCGAGAGTGAGGAAAATGTCGCCGAGTACATCGTCGGGGAGAGTCTCAACCCCCATGACTAGTGATCGCGTCGTGTGGGGAAACACTACTGCTACTGCACCACAGCCCTCTGCGCGCCGTTAGTGGTCACCGTCAGGAAATGTGGACGCTGGCACGTCTAGTCAGATGGCTAGTTAAGTGCCAGACTTGATCTGACCAGGCAGAGAAAGAGAAGGACAAGTGGCAACAAACATCCGCCAAACATCTTCATGCGTGCTGGACTCGTCGAACATCGTTAACGAGGGACGACTCCAGATATCAAGTATCTACGTATAATTATCCAAGAGGCACAAGGAACTACTTTCAACTAAGGCAGTGACTACAAAGTGTCCACTTGCCCTTCAAGTGCTGCTCCGCATACGCTGACACAGACACCGGCTCCCGTTCCTCCTCGAGCCCGGCACCAGACACGCAGACTTCTATAGTCGCGGCATCCGAAGATATAGCGTCGAGTATCTTGCCGATGAACTCGACGCGCGGGATGTTCTCCTCGTCTCCGGTGTAGTACCATGAGTTGGTGAGTACGATTCTCCGCAGGTTTGGGATATTCAACGGCGTCGGGACGAGCTCACGCTCGAATCGTTCGCGTTCGCGGGACGGCTTGGGTGTGGGTGCGGGCGCTTCTTCTTCGTCTTCGTTCTGTGCAGACTCGTTGCCGTTGTCGTTGTCGTCGTCATCCACGTCGACGTAATCGTCATCGTCATCATTATCTTCGTCATCGTCGTCCGAGTAGACTTCGTCGTTGTACGTGTACTTGTAGTCGAACGACGACCCGTACAACTCGACGACCAAATCGACGTCCTGCGCTCCGAGCGGGTGTGCAGCTATCGCGGGGATGATCTCGTTCCAATTAACGCACGACAATTCCAGCACGCGGAGCGTATGGTTCACATTGCGCGACGCCAGCTCGGCCCACAGTTCGCGCCAGTTCCACTCGCCCGCGACTGCCGTCCAGCTGGAAATGATGCGGCGCATGCCCTGGTCGCGGTCGACAAGGTCGAGCCTATGCGTCCAGCTGAACTCGAGGTTCGTGAGCGTAATACCGCGGAGAAGCTCGGCGAGGAGCGCCTTCATCTCGTTGTTCATGCTGTAGTCCGATACGAGGGTAGTGATCTCTGGTACGATATGCGCGAAGCCCGTGCGGAGGATGTCGACCATGACGCTCGTGTCCATCATCGAAAGACTGAGCGAGCGCAGGTGCTGCAAAGGCGTATTGCTGAGGTTGGCGGACATGTACAGCACGTGTCCAGTATGCAGTATGAGCTCGCGCAGGTTCGGGCAAGCGCGAAAGACGATCGTCTGCAGGCGCGTGGCGTCGAGGTACGGGTAGCAGTTGTCGATCTCGAGACGTTGCAAGCCTGGAGTTAAGAGGCTCTCCCACTCTGAATAGTATTGGCTCTGCAGGGAAAGAGAGCGCAGCGGCGCGGAAATGTCGACCTTGCATGGCAGCTTGTCCACGCCGCGCGCCGCGATCTCCTCCAAGATGGGAAACTCGACTCCAGAACCAATGAGACGAGTCAGAGCTTCGGGAAGCTTGGTGACCCAGTCTATGGTGAGGCGTTTGAGTAGCGCGCGATGGGCAAGGAGCGCGTCGATGAGCGCGTCGTTGTTTTGGATGGCGCGGTCGAATATGCCGCCGCTGTTCCAGGTTATGCGCACGTCCAACGGCATCGACCCACTACGGGTAAGCGCAGTGGGCAGCATGAGGGCGTCCGGGTCGGTCTTAACGTATAAATGCGTCCATAGGAGCGGGAGTTGGAGCGCCGTGGACCGCCAGGCCGTGCAGACGTGCGAGAGCGTGAATTTGTGAACTAAGGCGTAGGGGTCTCCGCCGAAATAGTCGTAGGACCCGTCGACGAGCAGGAATACTTCGCCGAGGAGCTCGCTGGGGAGGTCTGCGAAGCTCATGGCCAAGAGGGATTGCACCGCTGTTGGACGGCGTGCGAGATATAAGGCGCCGCGGGCTCACAGCCCCGTCCATCGCCGGCATCGCATCGCCGTCGCCGTCGCCGCCAGGGTCGTTCTGCGCTCCATACGCGTCGGGCTCAGGCAGTCTAAGTTGCGCTCGCCGTCGGGAGTAGTTTGGAGGATGACGTAATGACGCGAACAATGGCGGGCGTGGTACTCCGACTGGACGCGCCACGCTCCTTGTTCTCTCTCCTCCAACATGGTTACCAGTGCGTGCACTCTCTCATATCTATCATCTGGCTTACATTAGTGCCCAGCACGCTCCAGAGCCCGTCTCTCGGCCCCAGGTGCACTCGCCGCGCCTCCCACCACACCACCGCAGCCCAAACGCGGTCGTAAACCAAAGGCCAAGGCGGAGGAACGCGCTGCTTCGCCCGCCGACTCGGACCATGGCTCGGACTCTAGCTCAGAGTCCGAGGTAGACGTCCCACCCATCGCCGCCCCACGCCGCAAACGGAGCACGTCGGCTATGCGCAAGGCGCGTCGCTCCAGTCTCAAGTCTCCCGAGCCAGCCCCGTCCCGTGCCACGCGCCAGCAGAGGAAACAACGCGCGAAGAGCTGCACTTTCGAGCGGGACCCCGTCGCGCAGGAGATTGAGTACGACATTCGCGCGCCACCGATTGCGATCGAGGAGACGCTCGCTCAGGCTGAGGCTGAGGCTGAGGCCGAGGCGGTCGAGGAGGACAAGTCCCACGCGAAAGGGAAACCCAGTGCCAGAGGGTTGCACGACAAAACGAACACCCCGGAGCCAGAACCAGAGTCGAAGGAGACCGTACATGAGAAGGACTCGACGCCTTCCAAGACCAAGTCCTAGACATTGTCGTTACACTCTTGCTGATCTCGTGTATATCTTGGATGTAATGCTGTAGGGATAATGGAGGCAGTTTCGATTGAGGCAAGCCGGGGCGGGATCGTAGTGGCAGTGTCGGATGAGGTCGGCGCCAAGACTGTCCAAGGAGCCGCACGCTGCCGAGTTGGATCTTGACCTCGTTCCTCGCAGTTTGCACTTGTGAATGGCCAGCCTGGATGCAGCTCCCGTTATGACAGAGAAACGGGCGACCGCGGTCTCCGCATCGCCCGAGCCCATCGTCACTTCTGTCACCGGCCAGGACGACGTTGCCATAGTCCGCACAACCAGCCCCGTCGCCGCGTCGTCGCCCAGCAGCATCGTGCGCGTGCCGAACAGCAAGCGTCCGCCGCCGTTCAGCAAGAAGCTCACAAAGAGCCTATTCGTACGTTTCTGGTCTCGCGACTGCCAACTTGGCTGGAACGCGCACAACAGATTCGACCCGCGGACCAGGTCGGCAATGCGCCAAATTACAAGCAGAGCATTCGCAACATCGCCACGTACAGCTGGCTCAATGTTTTGCTCATATGTAACCCCATCGCGTGCGTCCTCCGTCTCGCGTGCAAGTCCATTGCTGCCACTGACACAAGCCATTCGCCAGCTGGGCCCTGCATTACACCCACCAAAACGCTGCAGTGCGTCATCTCGCGTTGGTCTCGTCTTCATCGGTGCTTACTCTGTCGTAGGCTACATTCACGCTCGCGCTTCTCGGCGTCATTCCGCTCGCTGGAATGCTCGGATTCGGTACAGAGGCCATTGCACTGTGCGTCACGCGCTTGACCATTCTCCGCTGAATATTTACGCTGCTTTTTCTACAGGTATACCGGTGACGCCCTCGGCGGCCTGATTAACGCGTCACTCGGCAATGCGACCGAGTTCATTATCGCCATCCTCCTGCTCGTCAAGTGCGAGATTCGCGTTGTGCAGGCCTCCCTCCTTGGCGGTCTGCTCTCCAATCTTCTCCTGGTCCTCGGCATGGCCTTCCTCGTCGGTCCGTCGACGTCGATTGCAGTCTCTGTTAGTCGCTGATCCGCCTGCGGTCAACAGGAGGCGCGCGTTACTCGGAGCAGGAGTTCCAGCAGACGGCGGCCCAGCTCAACACGAACCTCATGACCCTCGCGGTTGTCGCGCTCATCATTCCGTCCGCCTTTGCTTTCGCCCTCGAGAGCGCCGTGGGCGAGGACAAGGAGAAGGCTGTCATCTTGCAAATGTTAGCCGGCTTTCAACCCCTATATCGTTTTCGGTTATTCTGAACTCTGTCCGCGCAGGTCCCGTGGATCGTCCATTATCCTCATTTTCATGTGCGTATATCGTTTATTTACTTGAATCAGCGTCCGATGCTCATGTTGCTGCAGCTACATCTCGTACAGTGCGTAACTCCAGTACAATGGTATCTCGATGCTGACCTTATTGCAGTGGTCTTCCAGCTGTACTCTCATGCCCATTACTACAACCCGGCCGCAGATGAACACGCCGAGTACTCTTCCGACTCTTCCGATTCGGAAGACGAGGAGCGTACCGTGTCGCGTCGTGCGTCGAGGCGTACTGCAACGGCGACAACTCCTACCGCCGCCAGCGAGCCGAAGGAGCCTGTCCCCGCCCCTGCGAATGGCTCTGGTGCCCGCAAACAGCGTCGCGGTGTCGCGGACGCGCAGAATCTCGGCGCACGTTCTCAGTTTCCTGCCATCCCGCCGGTTCGCCGTGCCCAATCGCTACCGTTCGGCTCCGCCGCCCGTCTGGGTGGCGGGCGCCCTAATCTTTTGATGCAACGCTACGGACCACATCATCAGGTCGGTGCGCTCAAGCAGGCGCGCTTCGATGCCACCGGTAATGGCATGGCGAGTGCAACGGGTCTTGGGGACGCTTCAGGCATCCGTAGACGCGACCACGCCCATGCCGCGTCGCGGCCTGTGGATCTCGAGCGGGCTTCTATGGATTCTGGGAGCAGCAGCGACGAAGGTCCCGAGGATCCCGAGCTTAATATTCCTGTTGCGCTTGGGACGCTCCTGCTTTCGACCGGTCTGACGTGTGCGTGTGCTCCAGCCTCCACTTGATTGTTTGCGCTGACTACTGTATACCCAGACCTCACGGCTGAAGCACTGACCGACTCGCTTGAGACCATTGGCGACGTGAGTCGAGTCCTGTGTCCCACGCGCCATCTGCGCCGGTTAGAGATCGCGCTGACGCGAATGAATTGCGGCGTTGTAGAGCGGGTCAGTCACGCCGGAGTGGCTCGGTCTCATCCTTCTCGCGGTGTATGTGTTCAGCCAGCCCGCCATTTCCACGCGCGTGCTAATAAGCCCTCTACGCGTGCAGTGTTGGCAACGCCGCAGAGCACGTCACCGCCGTCTTCGTCGCGTACAGGAACAAGGTTCGTCCGCGCACAGTAGTTAGACGTTGTTTGACGCATCTCCTGCACAGGTGGACCTCGCGCTCGCCGTCTCCGTCGGCTCGTGTATACAAATCGCTCTTTTTGTCATCCCGTTGCTCGTGCTCATCGGTGAGTTCCCGCTCCGCTGCTGTGCTCGACGTCGGTATGGCTAACTGTGCCGGGCTGTACACGCAGGCTGGATGATTGACAAGCCCCTCTCGCTGCTGTGAGTTCAAGATCCTCCACGGGTGTCGAGTATGTGTATGGGTCTCGCTGACGCAAATTATCGCGACGCAGGTTTGACCCGTTGGAAACGGTGACGCTCTTCCTGTCCGTTCTCCTTGTCCGCTTCGCAACGGAGGATGGGCGCACACATTACATGAGCGGTATCGCACTCCTAGGCACCTACGTCCTCATCGTACGTCATCGTCCTGCGCTCGTTCCTAAGCTGCGAACACTCATTCCCATTGCGCAGGCCTTTTCGTTCTGGTTCTACCCGTCAAACGGGACACCCGCCGGAAGACTGTTTGACGAGCAAGTGTGCCAGACCCACGACTACTGATCCACTCGCATTGTACGACACATACATGACGCTCGCAAAGTACGAGCTGTTGGTGGACCGCACTCAGAATGTTCCTTGAAACGCATTTTTGGACTTGTAATCACTCATCGTTGGCATGCATACGAGCGCTGCGCATAGATTAGAGACAATATCCCCAAAGGGCGAGTCGTCTAGTCAGATGCTCGCCCTCGATCGCGATCGTATGGCCACGCGTGACCACGCGAGCTCGCGGCGATATCGTCGCACATTTCCCACCGGGATCCCCAGACGAAATAGGCATCGTGCTTCTTCAATTTTGTCTGATCTTTCGTCCTTTCGGATTTCCGAGAAGAGGAGAAGGTTGACTGCGAAGCGTTCTTTTGAGATACTATATTAGATATTAGATATTACATACTGCAAGAAGCGCGATTTGCGCAAGAACACTGAACACGGGATTCTTCGTCGTTTTCTATCTGAAGATTGAAGCTCCTCCCGCACTCATCATGACACTGTGGAGAGATGCGGACGTTTCGTACGCTCTGGCGAGTACTTGCGACGCTGCGCAAAGCAATCTGCTCATCGAGCGAGGGTGGACGGGAGGAGGTCCAAGCTACTTTTGGACACTGACCGAGATTTCTCCCACTCTCAGCTAAAAACACCCCAATTCAGTCCGACGTTTGCGACGCTCTTGACGCTCTGGCGATCATCCGAGGTCGCTGCCCAATGCTTGTCGGCGACAGACGCGGACTGCGATGCGAAACGCGTGCTCCTTGCAATTGATAGCTCGCTATATCGGCTGAATTGGTCTAAACATACACCCCGAGTTGCAGTCTGGGGGAACTCTCCGCGAAACGCGTGAAACGGGCTTGAAAGCGCGTGTGAGGCCTAGTAGCGCCGCGAGCCTTTGCCATCGCGACACGCGACACCGGAGGGTCTTAATTAGCAGACTCCGGAAGGCGGGACCTGGGAATCGAAGTCGCGAAGCTGTGGCCCACTGTGTACTATGAACTTCGAGATGCCGAAGCGAAGCAACGGCAGGCTCATCCGTAGGTCCGCAGCGAAGACGCGGTCGCGACTCGTGTGCGCGCGCGCAGAAGGCGCAAGTCTTTTCTAATGGACACGGTGAAGAAGGTCTTGGGCCTCCTCAAGGAATTGCGACATCAACGGGGACAAGATGAGCGCGGGAAGGGGGTTCTGCCATGCTGGACAGCTCGCAGTGAGCGCGCGGCACGGCGACACCGGAGCACAGTATCCTCAAACGCTCCCGGAAGCGCTCTCTCTCTCTCTCGATGCGTAAGGGATCCAGCGGGGGCAATCGTCGACGCGATATGCATGTCGGGGCAGCGGGCGACAACGGTGTGGGCAGGGCTCGAAGGCTGGACATGCTTCGGATTTGGAAGTGACGGCGCGCTCGAGGTGTCATCCCACGAGGGACTGCATCAAATGCGGTCGCATCAGTCCGAGGCGATCTGATATTGGAAGCACTGCAGGAGGTGACCGATATAAAGCCGGATTCACCCAGCGTCACAACGCGGACTCCACCCCCTCTCCTCCCTCACCTACCCCGGTCTCCCTCTCCCGCAATGGCCGCCCCCGCCCCGCACGCGATCGACTTGACGTTGACCTTCGGCGTGTTCCAAGTTGGCGTCTCTATCGCCATGTTCTTGGTTGGGGTCTGCACCCTCCAAGTCTGGAATTAGTGAGCAATCGCTTCCCCACATCGCACTCGTCGTTGTTGATGCGTCGTCTCTGCAGCTTCCGCAACTTCCCTGAGGATCCCAAAGGTGTTAAGCTCCTGGTAAGCGCTTGTTTTGCAGCTCGCGTAGTGTCGATCCTGACGTCCGCGTATAGGTTGGCGTTGTCTAGTGCGTCGCGGATAGGAGGTACCGAGTGCCAAGACCCTGACCATGCTCGCAGCGCCGGAGACTTAGTACACTCGGTGTTGCTCATGCACTCCGTGTATCATTATACCATCCTCAACTTCGGTAACCCGGCGGCGTTAGGTCTGACAGTCAACACGCTACAAGTTTCGGTCCTGTTCGTGGGAGGGATAGCGTTCGTTGTCCAGGTCCGCTTGTCCCCCCTGTCTCTCGTTTTGCGTATCGCAGTCACTGACCTACCCCAGACGTTCTTCTGCCTACGAGTGCTGCGCATTACGGAGAGCAAGATCCTCGCGCTCGGTTGCTTCGCGCTCACGCTCGTTCGCATCGGTTTCAACATTTCTATCGCGGTCAACGTTTTCATCGCTGGGAACTTCGCTGCGGTTGAGACGGACTTCAAGTGGCTGATCGTCACAACTCTTTGCGTCGGCGCGGCCTCGGACGTTGCCATCGCTGCATGCATGTGTATGGGTCTCATGCGCCGCCGGACCGGCTTTGCGCCCACAGACAAGCTCGTAGACAAGCTTATTGCCTACATTATCGGTGCGGGGGTCGTCGCTTGCGAGGGTTGTGCCTGTTCTGACCTCGTTGCCAGGCTCGGGTCTCTTGACCAGTGTCGTTGCCGTGGTAGAAGTCGTCTGCGTGAGTCCCTGATACTGTCGCTATGCAATTCGCGTCTCACCTCCGAGTAGTTCCTCACCATGGTAAACTGTGCGTATCGTCTCGATCGGTTGTTGACCTCGTCTTGGCGACTCTAATCGACGTTCGCAGTCGTCTGGCTCATGTTCTATACCATCCTCGCCAAGCTGTTCAGCAACTCGCTCCTCGCATCGCTGAACGAGCGTAACTCGCTGCGTCAAAAGATGTCGAGCGTCAATGTGCAAGACAGCTCATTGCGCTCCGGCACTCGCGCGAACCTGTCGCAACCTTCGCGGTTGGTGTTCGCGAAGGTACGCTTTCGCCTTGGTCCTCTCCGATACGCAAATGCTCATTCTTCCAGCAACAGCAAAACTCTGCAGTGGAGCTCACCTCCATCGGCAACGTGGTACGTCCTTCTCCTGTCTTGTCTTGTCCGGCCCATGTGGCTGATGCCCCAATCACAGCCACCATCTGGCAAGGCCTATGGGCTTGGCTACACGGACGTGGAATCTGTCTGATCCGTGGTGCCGTTTTCCGCCTGCCCGACGGTTGGGCACGTATATTGTCCTGAGGACAGCAGGACCGAAGAGGGCGCGTCCCGCTGAGAGGACGGGTTTTGTGTGTTGGGCCGATGTTGTACTCCATAGGCATTTTATTGACACCCTGAGCGGTTAGAGTCCGCACAATGCATCCACGGTCGTTCATTCCTTTTGAAAGTTCTGGTCTAGCGCTGCAGCGCCGAACGGTCACGTCTTTTCGCGTGACGCCGAAGTACGGGTTCCAATTTGGGCAGAAGTCCGTGGCCAAGGTTGCAGAAACATCCGTATGTCCTCCCCGAGGCAACCGCAGCCGGTCTGGAGCATCACATCTGGCCAACTTCTGTTGCGTTCGCAGCCTTGTTACGCCACATCACACAGGAGTAACATGTAGAGAAGTCCCGCGAAGGCGCGCGAGTCGCAAATTCTGGTCTTCCAGACTGTGAATCCGTCCAGCTTTGACAGCTCTCGATCTGTCGTTGGATCCGCACCTCTGATGGTAAGAGTGTGATCATGCGTCGTCGACGCGCAAGAGACTGAAGTAATAGAGAGACACTCGTGGACCTAGTGCAATTGCGCGAGCGTCGCATGTGCACGGACGCTCGGGCCGGGTGCTCCCCTATCTGATGAGCGAACACCGTGAACGTCGTGGGACGCGTCCTCGCGTATCATGTCTCGTGTCCAAGGCAAACATCAATGAAAGCAGGATGTGGGCCTGAGGAAGACGCAGCAAAGGTGATGGACCTGTACACACACGCGCTGTCGGCCGACACAGTGGCTACGCTCTCCCGCATGCGGAGAGCTTGACAGCATCCTCGCAAATAACGATACCATTACGGAAGCCGCGTCGCAACGGCACTGAAGTACAAAACACCCAGGTACAAATCCATCCAACAAGACAAGTACAGTCGAAGAGTCCAAGTACCGGTACTCAGACGGCGTCCACAAGCCCGAATGACTTGTCCCGGGGCTGAGACAAGATGAATGAGCCAAGACAGACGTGGGAAGCAAAGGGACGGCAATGCGCACCGAATAACCTGCGTCGAGGCTCCCTTCAGGGTTGTAGCGGTCGTTCTCGTGCAGCTCCACCGACGTGTGCTAGAAGTACGCAAGACATGAGCGACGTCGATACCCGAAATGCCAGTCGCTGCGTACCTTGAATATCATCACAGAGCCTGCCTGCGTTTGGGGACCTGGTCGCGTCGAGGCGGTTATCGCCCTGTCGGTGAAAGCTTTGCTCTGACGGAGTGCAGTGCGCTCGTTGAGAGATGCAAGGAGTGAATTCGAGAATATCTTCGCGAGGATGCAGTAGAATGCAAGCCAGACGACTGAGGGGGTGTTAGACAAGGGCCCTCGCACGTGTATGAGCGTGCGTACAGTTCTCCATGGTAAGGAACTATAGGAGCGCGTGAGATGGCGACGGATTTGATTTGTAGGCAATGAGCGTACCGTGACGATCTCGAGTACAGCGATGACACTCGTGAGCAGGCCGGAACCTGTGGCAAATGAGCATTTGCGCACGGGTCACCAGATTGAGAGGGCTTACTAAGGACGAAAGCGATGATCTTGTCGACGAGCGCGTCGGTTGGCTTGAACCCTGTACGATTGCTCCAAAGGGTTCCACATATGCATCCGGCAATGGCAATGTCAGACGCAGTGCCTATGGAAAGCTGGTCATGCATGTAAGCCGCAGCGAATTTTGAAACGATGCGGCTGCTCTCACCGCTGCAACCTGGAACAAGTTCAGCGGTTAGAATGGACGAGACTCGGACGACATACGAGCTGCCACTTAAACTTGGTCTCTACGTCGCTAATGCTGTTCGATATGCAGGTGTTGATCGCGAGCATGAAGCTGAAAGCGAATCGAAGCAAGACGAGTACGAAGCACGCTCCGCCCAGGATCTTTGATTTAGTGACTCGGAGAACACGGGCGCAGAAGAAAGCCTGAGATGAGATATTACGCAATCAGCGCGTGTTCGATTATCCGGAGGACGCGCGCACCTGCACGGCCAGAGCGATGAGACCGCTGAGCACGATGGTAGCATTGAGACTCCAGACAGAGTCGTGCAGTTTCTCAGGGTGACCAAAATTGATTATCGTCTAGATGTACGTCAGTACTGGTTGGGCGTAAGGGAGATGTTCGCGACGCACGTAATGGTGGATCGCATGCATGAGCAAGGCCGAATGAAGGAAATCCCCAATGCTGCGCAGGATAAGAGGGCTGCATATGGAGAGCCAGAGCTGAGACACACAAGACAGCTCCAACCTGCAGCGCATGTCAGCGTCTATACGAGCGCGCGGGGAAGGCCGAACGCACAGTCAGCTTCGTAGACGTCGGGTCGTCTTGGAAGTCGCGGAAATAGTTGAAGGTTTGCAGCATTAGGACACCGACGAGGCTACGTGCGAGTCAGGACGGCCGCGCAGGTTGCAAGTCGAGAGCTGGACGCACAAACATGTGATGGTGACCGCGACCTCGAACGCGCCGAGCGTGAGCCGAACATCATAGACCGCATGGGATGCCATTGTGAGAGCGGCCTTGCGCTGTGGGACGCGGAAAGAG
>KV426595.1:0-23089 GCA_001632375.1 Exidia glandulosa HHB12029 | reverse complement strand
AAGCTCAGTTCCACGTGCTCGAGAAATGTACAACAGCCCGAGTGTCCCAGTACCGTCCTCTCAATTGTGTTGAACTCGTACTATTATCTTCAATACACGCGACGTATCCCAGACGAAGTTGGAGGCGTAAAGCTGGAGGCAACGGGTCGGTGCCGACGTGTGTTAGGTGATTGACTGAGGCTCCGAGCCGGTCACTCTCCCTACTTATGATGGCACCAACAGCAGCGTAGTGGGGTACAACTATGACACACGATAAGCTTGCACGGAGCTCAGTCTCCAGGAATAGGCCGCGACGTACTAGGTAGTCCTCTATCGCGACGAGCCTGTGAAGTTCTCTAATCTCCATAGTGGAGCGGAGAAAATAAATCCTCTCCTGTTAGCGTGTTTCCGGAGTGGAAGATAGAGATGAGGCAGCTATGATCAGAAACCTCCTCCTCCACAACCTGGGAGCCATGTACATTTCGCCTCTCACGCCTGCGCCAAACCTCAATTCATTAGCTCGCACGGCAGAGCTGCACCGCGGGACCGTCCCAGGCATGCCCCCGAGCTTGCGCCGCGTCGAAACTCCTTCCAGGTTCCGCAGCAATATAGAACTTTCACCACTCAGCCGTCAGCTCCAGAACTGGGTAGAAGCTTCAAGGTGCATCCGTATTGGTGTTCCACCCCCGGCCTCGGGGACAACAACCCCGGCCGAAGAATGCGTTGTTGCTATCCATCTGGGTACGTTTGCGACGTGGGACGGCGATCTCGAGTCATGAGGCGCACGGGGACAGTAGTATACCGATACCGCGAGAGTAAGGGCACGGACGTAGCGCATCCCGGGGAATCCAACCACCGCCGATCCTTGAGCAGGCACAGACGCGGACGCGGACTGCACCCGCGCGATAGGAAACAAGGTTGACAAGTTGAACTGACCTCGAAGCCCGGGGTGACGCCACTGCGGCCCGACGATACACCGCGGGCGAGAGGACTCAGAGGCCGAGCGGAGAAATAGGAAACACGACCTTACCAGTACGACGGGGAGGCGTCGGAATCGGTGGGTATTCGTATGAGGAAACAGACTGCCGAAGAGATAATGGAAATAAGACTACACTGGGCGAGGATGCAACGGTCCTGGGAAAGCGGAGAAATCACAGATCCCTCTGGGGATTGATCAGGGAGGACAACTGTGGGAGAATATCAGATGTAGAAGCACGGCGGCGGAGGCGCCTTGCAACAGCTTACTTACCTGGTCAAACAACTGTAGAGGCTCGACCTGACCGACCCCGGAGAGGTCGACACCCTGGTCTCCGCCGTGCTGCATGACCTCTACGTCTATGGTCGAGTCTGCGTTGGACAGCGATCTGTGTCGTTGTTCGTCGGTGACCTGCGTACGGAGGGAGGAGTTGTGATCGCCGTCCCAGAAACGTAAGGCGAGGGCGGCACGTACGTCCTCCTCCTTCTTGGTTTTCTTCTTGGAGGGGACGTCCTCCCTCGGGATAATGTCTATGAGGAAGTCGAACTGGTCCGACTTGCCGATGGCTTTGGCAATGTCTGAGCGGGAGAGGGTGCGCCGCTTGTCCGAGTCAGCGATGATGAAGGCTCGGGCGGTGATTTCAGCAATGAAGACTGGGATGGGAGGCGCGTGAGGATTTACTCCCGGGGGCTGCGGCGCTGCTTACTTTCGCAGGCTTTGCAGAAGAGGATAGGGGCTGTGGCCGCGAACGCGTTTTCAACGTCGCGTGCAGCGTTACAGTGCGAGACGACGCGTACCGTCCGCTGCGATCATCTGCGCTCAAAGAGTTAATTACAATTGAAAGTGAGGCGGGCAAAGACCCAGACCTTGACTTCCGGGTCGCTCTTCATGACTTTCTTTATTCGCGCGAGCGGCAGCGGCGGGTGGCGGACGTCTGGGGTCTCCTGCTCTGCGGCGTCGATTTGGCGCTGCCAGAAGGAGCGCAGGAAGTTGTCGAGGGAGTCGCCCGACTGGACGAACGGTCGTTGCTGGCTCATAAGGAGGTCGTCGTGTCGCGCATCGGCGCGGGCAGAAAGTTAAAGGGGAACCAGGTTGCGCGAGCGCCCAGAGCCAACTTGAATGGAATACCGCTTCGGCGACGGAACGGACTTTGACCCGGCACCAGCCGCGCGTCGGATCAGGAAGGGACCGGTCCGGCCACCGGTCTCTCTTCAACGCTCACACTTAGCTCAATTGGCGCAGCTCTCTCTCTCACCTGAACCGCGGAAACTCTGGAGCTGGAGCCTGCTGCGACTCTCACAGGAGGCGTATTTCCGGCGCAACTGCGCGTCTGTTAGTTGCCGTTGCGGTCTCCAGGGTCAGCCACTTGACACTGCGAGCCCACTCTAGAGACCCGCGGGTAATTCGACTCTGACGTCAGTTGTACGGTGTCTCTGCGGCCTGAGTCTCGGACAATCATGACCACGACGCTCTACGATCCATCCCACCTCTTCCCCGTGCGCTTCGCGAAGGCATTCACAACCTCGACGTATCACTTTACTGCACCAAACATCGACCACGTACTCCTCGACGACAAGGCACTTCGCGTCTCGCGCGTCGCCAGCGGATTCTCGCGCAAGATCGTGACCTGTCCAGCTGGGACGCCCGGTCCCCAGGCCTGGGAGGCGATTTATCCGAAGGACAGCTACAAACCTTCCGCGTCGCCGCGCGGCGGATTCTCCTTCTATCTTGCCGGCCCACCGGCATCCGACTCTACTACAGATTTCTCCTTCTTCGCGGCCGCGCGGGAAGTCTTGTTCTCCTATGCTGTCAAATTCGAGCACGGCTTCTTGTTCAAGTGCGTACTACGCATTCACATTGTCCTGTGCTGGTCTAGACCTGCCATGACGCAGCAAGGGCGGTAAATTACCTGGTCCCTGTACGTTGCGTCTGTATTCTTCGCCCTCTTTCACCTCACTTAGGCGTTGTCGTCGGCATTTAGACGGCGGCGCGGACGAAGAAGTCGCGTGTCGTTGCTCTGGTGGACGTCAAGAAGACCGCGACAGATGTTTCAGCCTTCGTCTCATGTGGAGGTACAGTTGACTCCACAAGCAGTTCCCTCTCCCGCTGACTTGTGCACAGAGCCGATGGAGCAGGCGAAATATACGCATATCTTCCGAATGTCCCAGAGAACGACGTCCTGCTCTCGATCCCTGGGACAGTAAAAGACACCTCCTTCGGCTGGAGCATCGCTCGCGGCTCCTTCTTCTTCGCTCCAGGTCGCTGGACGGTCGTTGCTCAGCGTGTAAAGCTAAACGACGTGGGATCGGCGAATGGTGAATTGGAGCTCTTCGTCGACGGAGTCAGCACCATCAAGGCGTCCGGCCTGGTGATTTCCACGCACCTCGACACATGCGTTCGCGGTGCGCAAATGCAGACGTTCTTCGGAGGTAAGTCTATTCATCGCATTCCTTACCGTGATATTCGCAGCTCAAGTTGCACACGACCTTTTCTCAGGTGGATCACCGGACTGGGCGTCGCCGCAAGACCAACGCGCGTACTTCGCCGACATCTCCGGCGCTATGCTTTCCTAAACCTACTTGCTACCCCTTATGTAGTGTGTGTCGTATTTCTAGAACAGACACCGCGACGCACACGCTTCGGGTGTTATCCCCCACTTTCAAGTACTGCTTGGATCGGACACTGCAGCCGCCCCCGGTCTCTATGTGGCCGGCATGAGTACTATATGCACGCATTCAGTTCCAAAGTACAACGCGCAAGCTAGACATTTTGACATAGTGCATCCGAAATCTTGCGCGTTTCTGGGGTTGGATCTAGGCCCCAGTTCAACGTTGCACAAGCTTCTCCTCGACGACAATACAGTCTTTCTATTTGAGTGGCTCTGTTTAAGCTGCCAGTTGTCGCACTCGCCGCTCGTGTCGCGGGCACTCTCACACTTTACGATTGATTCCAGGAGCTCCATGAACTTGAAGTGCATGGGTTGCGGCAACGACAATATCGAGATGGACGTGTTTTACCATTGTAACCTCCAAGGTTATGAACACTATCTACATTCCATCTACCCGAGAAAGAAAAGAACCGCAGAGAGAGACAACGACGAGCCCATCGGGAGAAGTCGTTTACTGGGGCGGGCTGTTGTGGAAATGTCAGCGATACCGTAAATTTGGGGGTGTGAAAACTTACACAGGAGCGACGGTAGTCTGGGCGCCGGTAGCAGTCGGCAGAGCGGGGAACGCAGCAGTCGGGCACTGTCGCGACGTTGTCAGAGAGGGTCGCATGACCGCGTAGTGGAATGGTAAGGACTTACAGATGCCTCGATGTCGGCCCGCTTCTTGCCAGCAGGGATGATAGCCGTGCGGCCCTTCGCAGCCGGGGCAGCAGGCTGAGAAAAAGCGAAAGCGTTTTAGTTGGAGAAATAGAATGAGAATTGAGGGAGAGAGAGGGACGCACGATGACTTCAGTGCAGTCTACGAGAGTGCGCGTGTTCTGGCCGAGGACGGCGAGCTTGGCCATTGCCGCGCTGAAGCGGGAGGCCATGAGCGCCTGGTTGTCTGTAGGAGTGAGAGTATGAGCTTCGCAGTCATCGCAGCAAATGAAGAAATCCTCACTGATGAACGATTGCCAGGTGCAAGCAGTGCGGCGGTCGCGAGCGAACGCGGCATCGGACTGGAGACGGAACTCGCCCTCAAGCGGGCTCTGAACCTCGCCCTGGCCAGGCCCAAGTCCGCCCGGGACAGTCGTGCCCTTGAGGAGGACCTCGAGGAAGACCTGGGGGTCGAACGAGTCGGGCGTGCTGTCGAACGGTGCACCGGCAATGGTCGGCTCAATCTCATCCTGCGCAGCGATGGAGTGCGAGGCGAGAAGGGCAATAACTTCGTCGGACGAGAAGCCAGCATCGGCCATACGAGCGAGGATGTCCGTGACGGGGTTGAACGGATCCGGGACAGTGCCGTCCGGGGCAGCGGCCGTAGCGTTCTTACGGCCGACGAAGGTGCGGACCGTCGGAGCACCAGGGCACAGCGATAGCGCGACCGACGAACCGAACTGGATGCTGCATTGAAGCTCAGTAAAGCGTCATAAAAGTGGCTTTCCATGCTTACACATCACCGTACGAGATGCCGTGCGCGTCCGCGAAGGGCTGGAGGTCGCCGACGATGTCGTCGATACCGGCGTTAGCAGCGTAGGCGAGCTCGATATCACCGAACGCGATCATCGACCCGTCTGCACCGCCGCCACTGCAGCACTTGGATTGAGTACGCGAAGGACGAAAGTAAAGGATGTGTTTCTCACAAGGCCTGAGTCTTGCTGAAGCCAATAGCGTCGTGGAAGGCAATGCGGACGGTCGAGTGCGCAGCCTCGCCGCAGACGCCCTCGAACACATCCTCGATGAGTGCATCGCGGACGGCAGCCCAGGAGCAGCACTATAGGGCATAGTCAGTCGCCGTGTATTGATGCATGACGAAGTAACATACCTGCAGGTTGTTCACGCGAGTGACACCGTCAGCGCAAACCGCGCGCTTGTCAACAGCGGGCATGGCTGTGAGAATACAGCTTATGAGAACATGCAGGTGTAATGAAGGGAAAGAACGAACCGCTTGCCACAGAGGCGGCGGCGATGAGAGCGAAGGCGGTGAGTCCGGTGAAGGCCATTGAGAACCGTTGAGTGAGTCGCTGAGGGGAGGCGATGGAGAACGTCCAGTCCACCACAGGCAGCTTATATCCCATCTCCTACCCGGTCACTCACCGCCTCTAGACGTGAACACAGCAACAGACGATGAGTTGCTCTTGACCATGGCCAATGAGAGCTCACGCATTCCTCAGCAGCGCGTCCGGCATCGACGTTGACCGACGCCCCTCAACGCCATTTTCCCATCGTTTATCGTAGCAAGTTTCCCACCAGCTCCGCGACGGAGTGAGCACGGTCCAATAGCGCCAAGCACATTAGAAACTAGGTCCGCGAGACATACACCGGGCGGGATACTGCGCGACGTCCCGGACGGTAGGCTCGCGTGGTGCGTTCCAGTGGCTCGGTGGTCCGTTCCAATGGTCTACAATGCCACGAAAAGGCTGACAGTGCGGATGGAATACCAACCGTGTCTGAGCCAATGGGCGTGCGAATATTGGTCAATGACAGCCAGTACCCGAATACTGCCGTGTAGCACCGTGGGACCCGGCACCACGGACAAGGGACCCACCGACAGTTGGTAGGCCTTTGAAGTGGACACGGTGCTATGGTCCGCGAGATAGAGGTGGGATGGCATTGAGCGATGTTGCTGTAAGCGTGGAATAGTGGGAGTCCGAGGAGACCGATAGCATTTGTGAACACATCCGGAAAACAGTGCTAGGCATCCGGGGACGCGTGTACCACAGAGAGATCAACCCGAAACCAAGGACCGACCAGTAGCGTTGGAGTTGAAACTGCGAGATAGAGAATCTTGATCAGAATTTTGACACGGTGCGATATGTCAGGCTGTGTCGAGGTCCCTGGAGCTCAATCGTGACTTTACCGGAACACACGTCCAGGACGCAGCCGAGCGTACCTTTCCCAAGGTCATGATAAACCGCCCAATGAACAGTCGAGTATTATGCGCAGCTTTCTTGTATCAAAGGGGTGGCATGCAATCGTGAGAGGCATGCAATCGTGAAGGGAGCAGGATCCGGAACACTCATCCAACGGTTCCGCACGCATAAACTCCCCACCAATGGGATTTGAGGTATTGCACAACAGCGGCGTAGTAAGCCTTTTGATTCCAATCAACGAACGGGAAGCTCTAGGTACACACCATTGAAGGTGCGCACACATCTACGTTTACGCAAAGTACTCGGGCAGGATGTACTCGAGCTTCTTACGATCCTCCTCCGGCCAGTAGTCGCGACGCGAGATGAGGGAGTACTGCATCGAGCCCTTAGCACTGCGGACGACGTCCGCCTTGAGGATCGCGGCTTGCAGCTCCTCGATGATCGTCTCGGTGACGGTGCGCGACGTGTCAGCGTTCGTGGTGAGCGTTTTGATCACCTCGGCGACAGTCACGGGCTCCTCGCTGACGCGCCAAGAGTCGTAGTCAGTCGCAGTCGCGATGAGCGCGTAGCTACGTGTAGTACTGTCAGTTCTGACTTCGAAAGCGCCACCACCGCCGCACGCACCTCAGCTCAGCCTCTCGCGCGAGCTTAGCCTCGGGCAAGACGCTCATGTTAATGATGTCGCCGCCCCACATGCGGTACATCTCGCTCTCCGCGCGCGTAGAGAACTGCGGGCCCTCCATGCAGACAACGGTCTTGTCAGTGTGCAGCCGTACGTCGCGACCCGTCTTCTCGAGCGCGGCCTTCACGAGCGTTTGCAGAACACCGCGCAGAGGGTCGTCGAATGGATCGCCGAACATGGCGTGCGCGACGATGCGAGTTCCCTCGAAGAAGCTCGCAGGACGGATGCCCTTCGTGCGGTCGATGATCTGTCCAGGGATGATGAAGTCGCCCGGACGGATTTCCTCGCGCAGGGAGCCAACTGCAGAGAATGCTACTATGGCTTGTACGCCGATAGATTTGAGCGCGGCGATGTTTGCGCGCGACGGCACGTCTGAGGGCAGATAGGTGTGGTGGGCACCATGGCGAGCGACGAAAGCGACGTGCGTCCCGCTCGGCAGCGAGAAAATTGTGATGGGCGAGGATGGTTGGCCCCAGGGCTTCCAAGTTGGCTCTGTCAGACTAAATCATGTGCTGGAGAAGGGCGCTGCTGACCGTTTGCGGGGACACTTCCTTGCTGCATGTACGCCGAGATTAATGAATCAGGGATATTGCAACACGTATAAGGACTTGCACAAGGGTCAGGTTGTTTAGGTGGTACAGCCCACTGCCGCCAATGACGCCGATTAACACTGGTAATGGAGTCAGATTCAGGGGTCTAATGTAGAGAAGTAACCCGCCTTTAGGATCAGACATGTTGACTATCGCCTTGGTAACTTAAGATCGCATTCATCTCCGGCAAACTGCACACGTACGCTGTACAGCCGGGCCCGATTATGCGGGCGATGAGCACAGCGAAGACGGACGGAGACAAGGTGCGCAAAAAGCCGAGGCACGGTCATCGGCTTTTCGCGCCCCTTGCCTTCCTCCTTCATCACCGTTGCTGAGTCAGATCACACAGCTGGCGTGCCTTGACCAATAGCTGTACGGCGATATATTTCATAGTCAGCACGTCTCGATGGCGTGTTATGGCTACACTCGAGGCTCCTTTTTTAGGACACGGTCACGTTCGTGCTCGCAAAGCTCTGCGCGCTATTTCCGATCTTGACGACAAACACGCCTGCCTCGACGACGAAGCTGTTCTGGAGCGTCCACACTGCCAGATTCTCCACCGAGATGGGAATTGTCACGTCTTTCGCCTGGCCAGCACTTGAGACGGATTGGTTCAGCTTATGCGTCCTTGGGGATGCCGAACTTTGCACTTACGCGAGGTCGACTTTCTGGAAACCGCCGAGGAACTGGTTGGGTGTGACGACCGAGCTTTGGACGTCTGTCAAGTAGACCTGTGCAGACGTTTCAGCTTCTTTGTCGATATGGAATATCCGACTTACCTGCACGACTTCCTTTCCTGCTTTGTTACCCGTATTTTTCACGTTGACGGTGACGGAGAACGTCTTGCTCTTTGCACCGACCGATGTCGGGACACGAAGGTTCGAGCTGTACATTCGTCAGGACCGACCTAACTATCAGCGACTTCGACTGGTGCTTACTATCCGAACGTCGTGTAGCTCAATCCCTGTTCTGCATCAGTACCTGGCCCTTTCTGGCATGACGACAGACGGACCTGTCCGAAACTCCATAGCGGGACAGGGCTATCGAGAACGTACTGGTGCCCAAACTTGAGCACCCCGTTATCCATGACCAGGCCAGCATCGAGCGGTCTGCTACCCTTCAGGTAGTTGTAGAACACCGGCGTCGTGCCCACGCTTCGCGGAATCGATAGTGGAAGCTTGCCTGTGCACAACGTCAGCGTTTGGGATGAGAACAGCGTCAAAAGATCCTTAGCCGTGCTCACCTGAGGGGTTGACGTCTCCGAAGAGGACCTCCGCTATTGCCAGTCCTCCCAACTCGCCGGGATAGAACTGCTGAACAACCTATAGGGAGCGCACACGTCATCAGTATCACTATGACTCATTGGCGAGTTACGCACCGCGTCGGCGTCTACAGTAACCAGAGTCAACGGTCAACAGACGTCTGCAGCTGTTGCTTGGTTTACGCACGATCGGCGATCCACGGCTCAGATACGGGCTTGCCCGAGACCAACACCACCACCTTCGAGTCGTCAGTTCTGTATTACTGTACATGTTCTGCGCCGATGTCACGTACGGTTGGCTTGCCGGTGGCTTTGACGGCTTTGACGAGCGCAAGCTGCGCCCCGACAAGCGCGAGGTCGGACACGTCCACATGTTCACCGGTCGTCGCATTCGTCCCCGGCGTCCAGAGGCGAGCCTACACGCTCTCATCAGTCTCTCGTCCGCCGTCTCTGCACCGAATCGGTTACGGTACCTGATCCAAACTCCACGTTCCCACCATCACGACCGCGACGTCCGATGCCTCTGCGGCGCTGACTGCATCTGCGAAACCGCTCTGGTCGTTCGACCATAACTTCGACCCTTCAGCGTAGTTGATTTTCACGCCCGTTCCGTCGAGCAACTGCGTGAATCCCCCAAGAGGAGAGATGCCGTTGTTCGTCGAGTTGAAGAATACGTAGTCTCCGAACTATGCGCGTTTGGCGGTGAGTACAATGTCCTTCTGAGGAAGAAGGAACAGAAACGAACTGATACGTAGTCCGCTAAGGGACCGATGAGCGCTACAGAGCCGCCGCTCTTCTTCAGCGGGAGCGTGTTGTTGGTGTTCTTCAAGAGGACGATGGATTCCTCCTCGATCGCCTTCAAAGTAGCGCGAGTCTTGTCGGTACGCAGGAAGGACGCGTAATCTTCATAAGGATACGGATCTGTCCATCTGGTGAGCACAACGTCTCATCGAATCGACCTTCGCCCATAATGCTTACTCTCAAATAGGCCAAGTGCGAACTTCGTGCGAAGCATAGCGGCGACAGTCTCGTCCAGAGCAGCTTCATCAATCGTTCCTGCCTTGATTTGATCTGCGCGGTCGCAGTGTCAAGGAAGTGGACACGAATGTACCAGGAACGTACCCGGGATGGTGAAGTAAGTGAACGTCCCTCCGCCCATCTCGCCTTGTAACCCATTCTCGAGTGCTTGCTTCGCTGCACATTCCCGAGTGGCGCAGGTACCGTGCAGGCTGTACAAAAGATCGACCTAGCGTATCCCGTGGCGGTCAGATCGCAGTTGAGCGGTGATAATGAATGTCAGGGTCGGACGTACTGCGCCAGCATCCGTGGTCGCCCAATATTTGTATCCCCATTCTCTGCGAAGCTGGCGGAGCGGAAACATCAGCCTTAGCTTTCCCGCACGCAGGGATCTCCCAGCTCACGATGTCGACAAGAAGATCTAAGGGCGTAAAGAGGATAGCGAGGCGGTGAGCGCTTCCGGTGGGATACAGCATCGGATACTGACGTTTATTGGACACCGCAGGGATACCGTCATAGGACGAATATGCGGTCATAATCGACAGGGCATTAACGCACGCCCGATTGAAAGGTTTGAGGAATGTACTCCTCAGCTCGCGCTCGCCTCCGGAGACCTGTGCGAGGTTACTATGTGGACGTATGTTAGTGTTCGAAGTCCACGTGGTTGAAACGACAAAACACCGGTATACCGACGATCGTAAACACGATCGCTAGGGAGGAAAATACAAAAACGAGAAACAGACGTACAGTCCCCCTTGTGGCGATCCAAACGCGGCGAAGTGTTTGCAAGTGGCTGCAACGCGCGCAACGGCGGTTTGCGACGCGTTGCGGCGGCGGCCGCTCTGCATGCCGGTGACGAAGGCAGCGCCCATTTCGCCAGTGCTGAAAGGAGTGAAGGAAAACGGAGGGTTGTCAGGTTTCCCGCCCGTTTCGAAAGGAGATGGGACGTACAGGAATGGGTCCTCCCCGAAGTTCTCCTCGACACGGCCCCAGCGAAGCTCCCGACTCAAATCCAATACGGGAGCAAAGAGATGGGATACACCCAGGGCCTCTGCCTCGCTGGCGATGGCGCTCGCCACGGACTGGAGAAGCGCGGGATTGAAGGATGCGGCCATGGATATCGGGCTGGGGAAGATTGTACCGTTGTTGGTGAATCCGTGCAGACCTGACCTGATGTCAGCGTGCTATGTCATCTTTTCCCCGGCATATCATGACAGACCTTCGGATTGGATCAAGGCAGGGATTCCGAGGGTTGTGTTTTCCATCAGGTACTTTTGGCCGACGGTGACGCCGTACACGAACTTCTCCCAAGGAGTTGCGTAGCCACCTGGAGAGGGTGAGAAGTTGAGGAAGGTTGATTCGGGTTTTCGTCCCCCCGGATTGGGCTTGTTTTGGTTTTGCTCTTTTGCCCTTGTTCGGATTGGTTGCGGGGGGGGTGCGCCGAAGTATGACTGACCAGTCCAGTCTCATTGTGTGTGAGTGTGTTGTCGAGCGGGTCGTTGAAGTTCATCCATCCGTTCATGTCGCCCTGTATGCTAAAATATCGTCGGATCCAAACTCTTCGGTAGCGTGCGAGTCCTGGCTCACATTTGAGCGACCTTCTCTTCGACTGTCATACGCGGGAGAAGGTCCGCAACCCGCGCTTCGATCGAGGCGCTGGGGTTCTTGTATAGCGGTGCCTTCGCTCCATGCACGCCGACCGTGAGCGCGAGCAGTCCGAGAGCCAACATCATCGTGACGCGGGACGCTTGGGGGCGAATCCTTCCTGTCATCGCTGAAACGTGCCCTTTATACATCACGCGCACGAGCCGGGAGCGCCACATCACACTTGCGAGCGGGCCGCTGTCGACGTACGCGACGGCCAGAGTGAACAGGACGAAGCACACGTGCATCCGAGATTTCTCCTTCCACATGAGAAAATTCAGCGTTTAGAGGGTACCTAAAGTTGACAAACAGCCTTATATGGGGACATACACTTATGCTTACTGCTGCAACGCAATATGAACCATGTATTCACGCCATGCTTCCAGATTTGAGGTTACACACGGTTCCACGTGCCTAGGGCCGGGCCGGGGTTATAAATCCCGTACCAGCACCTTGGCGCACGTGATCTTGCCAGAATCACAACCGTAAACGATGGAAGCAGCAAAGTCAATAGATAGCAGCATTCTATAAAACGAGATATTGATACAGTCTGAGTCGAGTTGATACAAACAGATTATGAAATGATATGGCTACAAGGACGTTCAGCGGGCAGTGGCTAACGATACAGTACTAAGGTGTCTACTTGGAATACGTCTAAGGGGAAAGAATGAATGGGAGAGGACGAGTATTGAGGGACAGAAATTGATGCTCAGGCACCGTGCTGAGTCCTCTCGTGACGGTCGCGGTTGCCTTTGGTAGTGAATGTCATCGGGCACCGGCGGCAGGCGTGAGCTGAGATGAAGTCAGTCGGTTTCTCCTTCAGAGTGAAGCACATACGCCGTTCTCCAGTGTGGGTAGTAAAATGATTCTGTAATCCGTGAGTACTCGGTCAAATTCGCCCCGTTTCACGCACCGCCAGCGAGGTGCTGCTCTCAAACGTAGCCTGGCACTCGGGACAAACATGCGGCCTAGTACGCGGTGGAGCTACTCCGCCTTGGTGGTGCTGCCGTACCATTTGGCTCCCGCTCCGGAGTTGAGCATGACTAGGAACGCCATGACCTTGGAATATGACACCGAATTGAGGATCGACATTGCCTTGCGGTGGCTGCGGGACATGAGGGTAAGGTGGAACTGGCGGTCGTCTACCTGGCGCCGGCGGTATCGGTCCATGTGGCGGAGGTGCAGCATAAGCATTGGGAAACTGCGGTTGCGGCTGCAAGACATGGTCAGTAACCCCGATTCGAAGATAGGCATAACTAACTGTAGCTCGCCCTTGTGCAGGCGGAAACGCTGGAAAGACTACTCTCAGTCCTCTATCGTGTTCAAGTGGCTTAGTTGTACTAACACTCGGGGAGAACTTGACGAATTGACGGAAGGCGATGTCCTTGACCTTGGCCGGGCTGGTTGTTGTAGGCAGGGGAGTTCGAGTTACGTTGCTGTTGGTTGGACATGATTATACGAGGACGAGGATTATGAGCTAGCGAACGAGAGACGATGTGGGAGTTGAGGCAAGATGGTGTTTTCTGCATGAAGTTGTGCTCGTCTTTAAGCACAAATGTGCACTGCAGAAACCTTTTGCCGCAGTGTACGCAACAGAGGTCATGTTCCGCCGCACCCTGCATGCAGGAGCCGTACAACGCGCGCTTCCGGACGGCCGTTTCGCCACCTGGCTCCCGCGCATACGCCCGACGAAGTCAATCCAGTACAAACTGCGCGAACGGGATCGGAGAGATCATAGCCCTACGCAATCTTGACATGTGTACATCTAAACAGAGTACACCACATCGCAATCCGCGAAGACGCTTCGTCCTCGGCCCCGGGCGGTAGTGGCAATTCGTATTGCAGCTCAAGCATTGAGCATATTCCGGGATGAAATCCAATATCCCAAGCGTAAACCGTGAGAACCCGAACACGAATCGTGATGTGGCGGATCGCAGGACACTGACCGGAGGATTGTTGATCTGCTACGAAACATGAACGTTTCAAAACCCTTGCAGTTTCCATGTTTGGACGGAAGGAAGTTCGGGATAAAATAGCCTTCAACGTCCAATCGGGATCGTGTCAGTGAGTTCAATAGATCTGCGCTTCTACAAACATGTATTTTGTAGCGGATTCGGGCCCCAGTCGACAGAGATGACCGATCGCATGATTGCCAATGTCAGATAACATGGCTGTTGGAGGGTCTCGACGCGAATACGACCAGGCTCCAATATACTTCAGCCGAACTACCACGCACAAGTCAACGTAAGTGGTTGTGATGCTAGAAGTACACTCGTACTGTTACCCGCGATTTTCCATGAGAGCGAGAGCTCCTACAAGTCAGGAGGCCGCCCGGCCGCCCTGAGCGGTTAATGACGATACCATGTGAAATCCCTAGAAGCCACGCTGCGTCAGGTAAACAGTTTGCACTGCGTCCGCGATGACCGCTGTCGATCGCACGGTGTTGGTTCACCTCCGACCGCCCGCATGAAACAGCGCCGATCCCAAGGGGTTCGCAAGAGTAAAGTATACGAACAATGCAGAGCGCCCGCAAGAGGACAGCGGGGGGTATATTCGATGCAATGTGTGAATGAGCATGGTTGGAGGTGGTCTAATTATGCGCGTACAGATCTCGATGGGTTCTGCCGTAAAACATGGGTCATAGAGGCTACATGGCGGGCAAAAACATATCGGGAGAGAGCAGTGCTGGGGATACAGTGTGTCTAAAGAACATCATGATGCGAGGACGACGGGGAACGGGAATGTAGGGACAACTATTAACAGTATGAAAGGACGAGGAGGGCGCGAAAGCAGGAAGAAAATAAGTCTAAGACCAGTGGTCGAGATGAAGGAACAAATAGGCAGGCGGCAGAGCGAAGGAGAAGCAAATGGCGAATGACTGCGAGCCGCCTGCAGTCAACGAGAGCGAAGATAGAGTCTAAGACGGGAGTTTGGCGTCACGAAAGCGATTACTGAAACAGTGTTGTGGGAAAGGGGGAACGTAAACGAGAAGGGGAAGGGGGTAACCGGGGAAGCCGTGCGACTTGAGTGAGCGACTGTTGCTGGCATCGTTTACTTTTTGAAGAGATCATGTGATATCGTTGGCGACGGAAATCTAGAGGCGCCGCCTTTGGAGGTTAGGAGTCTGTAGGAGAAATGGAAATTCAGCCTCGCCCGTGATTAAGGGCTGCGAGAAGCAGCGGCTCCGACGCACATGGATCACGAAGAAGTGCTACTAGGGGACGATGGAGATTGAGGATCGTTACTGCTGCCTTGCCCGCCTTGACACTTGCGCTCGTGGCGACGCATGTTACTGGACGCGCTGAAACCGCGCCGGCACTTCGAACAGAGGTATGCTTTGGGAGCGGAAGAAGAAGAACCGTCAGGCGCTGCAAGTGGCTGGGAACCCCTAAACAACTCACGCTTGACTTTCTCGTGTGCGTTGATGTGAGTCTAAGAGGCGTCAGCCAAATTGCGCGAGTCGCCTCCTCGACGAGGTAAATGCAAACGTACGCGAAGCGTGCTCGGCCTGTCGAACGAATGGCCGCAGATATGGCAGACGTGGCGTCCGTCTCCCGCACCGCCTTCGTGAGCGACGAAGTTGTGGATGCTGGAGAGGCCTCGAGGGTCGCTGGACTGAGCTTTCGTGCGATAGCTGCCGGACGCCGAGTTTGGCTCTAGTAAGATGAAGTTACCGCCCGGTCCCGGAGCGGCCGCGGGCGGCGCGGGCGGTCGCGTCGTCGGATGAGGAGGGTACACGTATTGGTTAGGGTGCTGTGGCGCGTATTGAGGGTATGATGGCTGGCCGGGCGGGGGCGTCTGAGCACGGGGGCGTTGCATTAAACCAGGAGCAGGAGTTGAAGGATTGTAGCGCTGCTGCGGTGGCGGTGGCGAATACATAGAAGGGGTGGTGCCGCGCGCAGCGTATTGCGGGTGCGAAGGTTGCGGGTACGGCTGCCAGCGGCGTGAGCGATCCATCGGCGTCGAGCTGGTCGACCAGCGCCGTCTGGGCGCTGCACGTACTGGAACGCCTTGCTGATGTTGCTGCGGCATTGGCGGACTATAGGGGGATCGACGGTGACGTGATGAGCGACAGCTGCAAAAGCGGCGCAACAACAACGGGATTTACACTCACCGTTGCCCTTGCGGATAGGGTGGCATTCCGCGGCCGCTACCGCTGCCGCCTTGCTGGTCTGCCCATTCTGCGCAGAGGAAAGAGGAAAAGGGTCAGCCGCCGGTGGCGACACAGCAGCACACACAGCACGAACGGTCTGGGAACATGACCCGTATAGACGGCAGCGAGGGCCTGTGTAGATTTCCCGCAGGATTAGTAGTTTGGCGGCGGGCTCCTTGCTCCTGGTCTCTTGACATGTCGTACAATACGGTAGGATAGGTTATTAGCCGGGAAGAAGAGGGGGGAAATGAAAGCTTTAAGCGTAGGGTGACCCAAATCCAGGTAGGAGCGATGCGTTGGAATGATGATTCTTATAGTCTGTGCAGCGCAGAGTGGCCCTGATTTGCCGCGCGCACCCGAGGCGCGACCCGCATGACAACGAGCCGGGGCGCGCTTCTCGGTCATGCTGGAAGAGCAGTACGCAAGATGGAAGTGGCCGAAGCCAGACGGAACGCAGCAGCCATCGCATTCGAAAGCGCCGCGAGCAGTGTCGACGCTGCCTTTGGGTTTCTGATTTCGACGGCTTCGCACTGCAAAGGAGCGCAACGACACAGCATAGAGTGTGAGATGATCATGATCCCGGACCAAGCAAGGTCCTCGACGTCCTAATCGGGCTGCTCCGTCGGACGGCTGGGTATTTAGAACTCGGTACGGCGATCCAAGCATGCAGGATTAATGAGCAGGGAGCAGTGAACCAAGCCTGGATACTGCGAGATGGCCCCTGCAGGACCACGCAGCTCGCGCGGGACCGACGGCGAGGGGGCATGCGCTGCCAGGGCTCGCGGCGTGCGCGCAACACTGCCGCAGCATTAGGGACTTCTTTGAAGACGATGAAAAGGAAGGGCGTCCATCTGTATTTTCCGATGAGGCCGTCATCACGAACCCCCGCGCTCGCCAGCAACGAGGGCGCACCGCCCTGTGGACCCAAACCTCGTTGGACAGACCGACAGACTGCACGCGGCGCGGCGACCATCCATCTGGCGGGATGCAGGTCGCACGGCGTGTTGGGCGCTGGTTGGAAGCTGGAGAAGCCAGAACGAGGGACGCCGATGCCTAAATCTGAGGTCGACACGTGTCAAACAACCGGTCTTCGCGGAATCGTCCGAGACGCCAAGTTTGCCTCGTGCATGATAACGTGCCTGGAAAGACGCTTGAGAACCAAGTACGTACGGCGCGGGACTTGTCTTCGACAGTCAGTAATCGATTCGATTCGGTATTTTTGCTAATCAGATATCAGCCCACAGCAAAAGCAGTACATTGGCAACGAGCTAACACAGCATGATGGCAGAGATTGATAGAATAATATCTAGGAGAGCACGGGACGAGAAAAACACCAGGAGCGCAAGGGAGCGTGATTGTTCGTGGGGGGAGACAAGGCAAATAATGCAACGAAGTGCGGGCGGTGCGATAGAGAGCTAGCGAGCGATAGAGATAGAGGAGAGTAAAGAGAAGGACGAATGGGGCGTTGTGATACAGTTTTAGTCCAATAGTCCGATATTATACTGCTACCGGGGCATGTAGTCGTGCTGGCCACCCTGCATCCCTGCGCCAGGCAGCCATCTCGTGGGGTCGGGCGTGCCGGGATGCTGCGGAGGGGCATACCCAGGATACTGCGTGTACGTCGAATACCCACCGTACTGCGGCATCTGCATCCCAGGCGCGCCGTGATGCGGAGGCTGTGAATGCAGCATCCCTGCTGCATGGGGCTGCAGCTGCGGCTGAGAATGGGGACGCATGGGCACTTGCTGGGCGAGCATGGCCTGCTGCTGCATCTGGTACTGGGCGTAGCTCGTGTTGGGCGCCGGAGGGGTCGTCTGCTGGGGCGGTTGCGGTGGAGCTTGTGGTGGTGGCTGCGCCTGGACAATAGGGGGCATTGACGGCATGGTCGGCGCGGAGCGATGTTGGCGGTGCTGCGGGGCGCGCGGTGTGGGAGCAGGCGCCGGGGCGGGAGAGTCGTCGTCGTCGGGGTCGCCGGTGTCGTGGGGACTGCCGGTCTGCGGGTGAGGGGCGTGTGTACGGAGGTGGCGTCGCATGTTACTGTTTACGCTGAAGCGACGACCGCACCCTGGGTAGGCGCAAACAAAAGCTGGTGCTTGTGTCAGAAAGATGTCGCGGTTATGTCTCGCGACGAGCACTCACGTTTCTCGCCCGTGTGCGAAGTGATGTGGATCTGCGCGTTCGGGCCCGCGGGGCAGATGTCAACGGCACGCCACGGCTGAGGCTAAAGCGTGTTGCTTGCCTTGACACTAGAGGGACGATCGAAACGCTTCCCGCAATACGGGCAGTCGTACTTGGAGTCGAGCTCGCGTCCGGGAGGCGGCGGCGGATGGATCACGCCCTGGGACGAGCCCTGGACGGGCTGGGCCGAGGGCGCGGTGGCGTACTGCTGCTGGTAGACCTGGAATTGCGGCGGCATCTGCTGGAGCCCGTGCAACTGCTGCTGCTGACTGAGCTGGTGCTGGTGCTGCGGGGAGAGCTGCTGCTGCTGCTGGAGCAGGCCGTACGACTGGGACTGTCGTGGTTGTTGCGGCGGTTGAGGCTGCTGCTGCTGCTGCTGTTGCTGGTAATACGCGTTCGCGGCCTCCATCCTGAGGTGTTCTGGCATGCGCTCACTGGTAAACTTAACGCACGCGACACGCTCGAGGGGGCGCTGGGGACTGACCTGGGAAGAGCTGGCGGAGGGAGGGCAGGTTGGACTCGTCTCCCAGCTGGTCGTCCGAAGGCAGCTGAGGGAGGGTTGCGCGCCTGTCCATCCCTGATATTCGAGAAGCGGAAGAAGATATAAGGTAAAGCTGTGGCAGGCGCGGAGAAGTCGCGGGGCGGGGCTCTTTATGGCCTCGTCCGTCCGGCAAATACACAGCGCGTCTCGACCTAGAAAAAAAAAACAATTTAAAATAACCACCACCCTATAAACCGCAGGGTATGAGAAAAACGAATACTGTCAGCCGTCACGGCCGCGGAGATACGACAACCAACCGTCCCGGACCAGACCAAAATGCGCGAGAGTCCTAAGCCGTTTCCCGACAATTTCACGCCCGCGGTCCGGCTTATAACAATTCCTCGAGGCGGTGCTCGCGCGGTCACCGCGTCACATCAACACTTGATGCACTATCAAACAATTCTCTCACTCCGGTGACATAGAGATACAATTCAGTCCAATCTGGCGTCTATCGTCTCCAGCTTTACGTCTCACCGGCACCAAGCATCTCGTCCACCACCGCGGAGAACGACTCGCGCAGCACAATGCTCCCTGTCGCCCGACTCTCGTCTCCCTCCCTGTACTTGCCCGTCCGGACTGCGAACCACGCAAACACTTCAGCCATTGTCCCGAGCAATTGGCGCAAGCGGCATTGAAAGGCGCACGCACCCAAGATTCTGGTCAGACCGAGGTCTACTGCGCCCTCGCCTAGGTCTGCTTCCACGTCGTCTCCCACCACTGCGACCTGTCCCCACTCCTCCCTCGAGATCCCGTCGCTGGCCAGACTGGAGAGAGCCAGCTCAAAGAACGAGCGACTGGGTTTTCCGATCACATGCGCCTGGAGGCCCGACGCGGTTTCGAGCGCTGAGACGAATCCACCGGGTCCTAGCGACAACCCTCCGTCCTCGGTCCGAATGTACCGCGCTCTATGCGTCGCCAGCAGGGGCGCCTGTCCATCGGCTTCGATGAGCACGCGAAAGGCGTGGTCGAGATGCGCGTAATCGAACCGGGAGGGCGCCAAACCCAAGACGACGGCATCGTGCTTCCCATCGTGTCCCGCGTTCTGACTGAATTCTCGGAAATCATCCAGTGCAGAGTCGGAGAGCAGGAGCAGCGGTCTGTCAGTCTATCGCGTCAGTGCGACGTCGGCCGACAGTATGCAACTTGCCTCTTGAGGTTGCGCGCTGTCAGCTCGGCCTTGCACGCCTGCAGGCTCGTGAACATCTCGTGCTCGCGTATTTCGTACCCCATTTCCTGCAGCTTCTGCGCCAGCGCACGCGCGCCGTCTTTGCTCGTGTTGGAGCATATTCTGAACGGCACGCCTGCAGCCCGGAGTTTTGCGAGCGACTCGACCCCGCGCGGAATCGGGCGCGATCCGACATGCAGTGTGCCCGAGAGGTCGAGCAGGAGCGCTCTGTACGCTGCTGGCATGGGGACCGGCGTGGCAGCTGCAGCGTGGCGCGTGCATTCGTTCAACTCCGATGCCAGGCCGACATGGACGGCGGCGGCGGTACTGATCCTGCCGAGCCCTCCCCCCGACATGAGAGAGACCGCTCCCGACATGCCTGGAAACCGATATAGAGCACACGTACCCGCCTCGTGTGCGTTTCATTTCTGGCGACCCTCCCATCGGCGTGCGGTCGACAGCTGTCCTGCTCCGTGCCACCCCGCCCACGTTGTGTGTTGATCAATGCGCCCGACAACTTTGCGGTTCCGGGCATAATCCCGCCCGCCAACATTTCATCATCAGTGTCACCACGCAGCCGCAAAAGGTCATGATTTTCGTTGCCTCTCGACAAGTGACCTCTCCCGGATCGTTGCACCGTGACGGTCCGGGCTCAGTGAGACGGTGAGGCGTCGGGTGCCCGTATCTCCGTCCTACGCACATGCCACTCGTGCACCGAGCAACTGGCGGGACCATAAACGCAGTCGAGGCGTGACGCGACGGTGCCTCTCACCGGGTGGACAGGTCCGCGAGCGCCTGTTCTGCGGAGAATAACCACGAGTGTTGAGCTGATAAGAAAACAGCAGTTCGGGCGGGCCGTAGAACCCACCTAGAGCTCCTGAAGTCGGCGTGCCTTCCATACAGAAGTGACCCCCCTCCCCTTGCTCCCTCCCAGGACGAGAATAAGAGATGCGACCGGTTTCGGAAAAGGGAAGCGCCCCTATAGCTGGGAGGACCTGTCCAATTTCAGTGCCGCGCAATGTGAGTCCTCGTCCCGACAGGGAGAGAAGTCGCCCCTATCCCGCGAACTTCAAATGCATGGATTTCCTGGCGATGAGCATTGTGAGGGACAAGGACCAGGTGCGCAGAGATCCGAATTTTACCCCAACGTACGGTAAGATATGATCGATTATCACAATCGGGGAGGGGGCGTGAACCCTGCTTCGTAAGATGTCGACTTGCCAGGTCACGCAGGCCGCGGCGCTGTGTAAATGTGTGCGAGCGATTCGATTCGAGGGTCCCTCTCGCCTTCGCGATGCCGCAACTCTCATGGAGAGATGCGAGCAGTGGAAACCCGTACCGTACCAAATACCCGATGCAATCGCACTCGGCCAGCTGTGAGCGTCCCGCGTCGACGTGTTGTAATACTAGTGCTAGAATACCGTGCGACAGCCCCGGTCGCGCCAGGACGTTGACACAATTAGCGCTTCCCAATGCACTTCTCCTCCTGCAAGATCGAAGGCGTGCAGACCAACGATCCACAGTTTGCAGCGTCGCCCAGTCTATTCAGAGATCAGCAGCCGCGCGGTGTGTGAGTGATGTGCGGTCGATCCGGCACAAGATATCCATTCCTGTGCTGTGCTGGGCTGAGGAGCCAGCACGCCGGCGTGAGGGCATAGGGGCTCGGGGTGTAAGGATTATTGCTGTGGGAGGATGGCTCGGGGAACAGCTGGCGTGCTTGGATGACAGTGTGACGGAGCTCTCCGTGTTGACAAAGCTTCGCCCCCGTACGGGTGACCTTGGCGCCGACGCAGCATGTACCCTGTGTCGTTCCTGGCCACGGACACGGGAGCAGCATGATCTCGTCCGCCGGTCTCGCCAGGGAGCGTGACCTATGACGAAGGCGGCGCCAAAGCAATGCTCGCAGTTGCGCATGCAGGAGTCCATCACCTGGCAAGTAAGACAAGTAACCTTGTAGCTGCCGTACGAACAAGCGCACGGCACTAGCTCGTGAGATTAGAAGACGGCCAGGTCTAGCCGGTGGCACGCAAATGCTGCAGTGGATTCGAAGCCTGCTCCAAGAACCAGAGGTCCCTTGCCGGAGCGCTGATGTTTGCTCTATACCAAGGAACAGAAGCCTAGATCCAAGTAAAGGACCGTGCACGAGATCTAGAAGGCGACTGAGATAGATCGCGATGAAAACATCCGGTAGTAGGAATCTCCATGAGAACAATTCCGGGGAAGAGGTGAAACACTTCAAATTCGGAGCTTCGGGGTACTCGAGCCTCCAGCACATCCCATATCGTAGACTCCGGACTGGAAGACGTGACGAAGTATGAGGGTAGTGCGATCCTGCAAGTATAGAAACCCTGGTCGGGAGTGTGCGAATCGATTCAGAACCGGCGCCGGAAGGAAGAGAAACATTATCATGACTGCCGTACGCTCCAATCGGGGCTTCTGGGAACAATGAGGGTGTACTGGAAGAACGACAATGGCATGGCATGACGTGCGATCTTGACCGGAGTACTACCGTAAAGGTGGACAAGACCTCTAGCGCCATTGACACGCAGAGAGGCGAGGTTCTCGTGAAGTTGGACCACACGGGCAAGGCACCTCAGCGCAGACGAAGGCGCCAGACGGCGTGTATGCTGCGAAGCTATTGCAAGAAGCGCGATAGGCGTAAGAAGATCGGGATGCAGCCACTTGTGTAGGCGCTTTCGGCGCAAGATTCGCGTCCGCGGCCGTATCCAGGTACAACGCACAGAAATAAGCCGCGCGCCAGCACGGGTCTGTTATGTGTTTAGTCCATTTGTTGGTGGAACGGTGTGCATGTCGGCGGCAATATATGGGAGCGCGCTCATCATCTCGCGTTCAGCTCGGGAAAGGAAGGTACGTGACCATGTGGGGGTTTCCGGCCAGCTGAGCCTTCGCGCCTAAGGGTACGGCATAGCGCCTTTTGGATCGCAGACGGGTCACGATCCTGCTCACAGAGGCACAGTAATAGCTCGGAGCACAATTTGCAGCGCGTTATCTTGCGTTGAGCTGCGGACCTACCCTGCGGGCGTCTGCGTCTGCCAGTGAATGCTAGAACCAGCACAGAACAGAGCCATAACACTCACCCACACACGTTCTTGCTGCGAAAGGTATCGAGCAAGCGCGACAGTCGACCGGGCAGGGACTACACCACGGGTCAACCCAACGCAAACCCAGCCTCGAGGTTCGACCCTACCGCTATCAGCCCGCCGTTGAGTTGTCCTGAATGGAACGAAGATGCTGGAACATCCCCCGCGCGACGCCGTTGAGCGGGCAGGCCGCAGGGAGGCGGGCGAGAGCAGCGGTTCATCCCGACTCCCGAGGATTTGCACAGTCGCCGGCGCACCGCTTTGATAGACACTATTCCACGC
>KV426594.1:0-17794 GCA_001632375.1 Exidia glandulosa HHB12029 | reverse complement strand
CGCTATACGAGATAAGGGAGTCGTGGGCCGGCTCGAAAAGTCCCCGTGTGCTGGGAACGTGGAATAGACATTATCGAAATGAAAAACGCCCGCTCGCGAGCGCCGGCGTCCCGGCGACGCAGGCTCCGGCGGCTCCGCTTAGTCTTGAGTCCGCTCCGCGGTGGTCGCGCCGCCAGCGCAAGAAACGAAATGATGTCAACCGCCGAGCCTGTCAATAGGTCCATAAGAGGGGAAACACCAATGGCCCCTCGCATTGATCTATTCGTTCCAGCGCAATATGCACATAGGTCACGGTGCAATCCGGTTACCCCTCAGCGCGGTCCTTGTCTTCATCTTGGCCGTACGAGTCGCCAGCGCGCCATTCCGCGAGTCCGGTCTCTCGCCCTTCGACGATCCGACGACTGGTGGACATACTCCTCTATAGACTTTGTGAGTATCACTAAGGATTACAGTCCAAGGCGTGCAAGAACTCACGTGTGGACAGCAGTCGCGGCTTGGGGCATGCGAGCCACCAGACGCGTGGAAAGAGGGACAGTATCTGAGGGGACGTGCGTCTTAGAAACAGCCTGGATAGGAGGAGGAGGTTCTGGGCACACTGGCGGTCATGCCGCGGGTGTTGTATGATGAAGTGCGCACACTAAAGATGTCTCTTGCCTGGGTATGATGTGCTTCCGCTGATGAGTCCAGCGAGGTTCCAAAGTCCAGTCTATTTGCGCCAAGCTGGACGCGGAGGCAGAGGCAGAGTCGCAGATACTGGAATGTTGCGGTGGCCGGGGCCAGCGTTACCGGGCCTTTAGGTGAAGAGCGTTGCCGTGCATCCGCTTAGCGACGTACGTGAGCAACCACAGCGGTTACTAAGACAGGAAATCGGACAGACAGCACACCCCTTGGTCGACTACGCCAGATGGCGACAATGTCAAGCCAGCAGGAGACGGTGTACATCCGTCGCCTGGCTGATGGTTCAGTGGGTTAGGTCGGGAGATAGAACAGAGGGACGCACGGACTGAGGCAACAAGCAGTTGACGCGCCGGTCAGATACACCATGGACGCGTTCACAGCTAGTGCGAATTCTCATCCATGACATGGATAGAGGTATACCTCGTCTGCGCCTCGGACTGCCAGTCACCAGAGTTGCAAGCGGCCATGTTGCTCTAGACTCGGGGCCGAGCAGCGGAGCCGTCAAGGCAATTATACCGTAAATATGCGCATCGAAGAGACGTGGAGAGGCGCCACACGCTAAGATACCAGGAACAGCTGCGCGTGCGACGAGAGATGTGTCGTACGGGAAGCCAAACCCTGTAGCCATATATATATCGGTCGTTGTGGAGGCGACTGCCATAGGAGCTCAACGACGGCCACTCCTTCCCGCCCGAGGAAGATGAACAGGCTGAGCACCGCTCGTCGAGAGGCCTGGGAGCGAGTCGACTGTGATCATGACCTCTGGTGCAGCATGGGGATGGAATGCTCGGAGCCGGGGTAGACACAGGGAAGAAGCCCTCAGTCAGGGCTGCGGAACACTGGTGGCAGAACTCGGGCATGTAGCTGCGGAGCGCCGACCGGTCGATAGATATGCATCAGTGCACCCGCCTCCCGTGTATATAGCCTTCAGGGTGTGAACGTGCAGAGGACGGCTCCGCGCATCGCTGTTCACTTCTCTTTTCTTTCCTCAACGCGATGATTACGACCGCGCAGTTCGTCCTCTTGTTCGCCGCGTTCCTGCTCGCGTGCTGCGGTGCTGTGGCCGTTGCGCCCCTCATATGGTGGAGGGAGCTGCGTTCGAGCGACGAGGAGAAGGGTCTGGTGGCCAACTCGGAGGAGCAGGACGACATGGCTGAGGCTCAGACAGCGCCGGTGGATCCTGTATGGCCAGTGATTCTGAGGTGCGTTCATCTATGCAACCAAATGCCGTTCAGTTACGAATGCGCAGAATAGTGCGAGTCCACGACCACAAACCAGCTCTTCCGATACCACGGCGACACCGCTAGATCATTGATGTCTTTTATGCCGCGCCGAGCGTGTTGCGCCTATCCGAGTGTATAACAGTTGTGTATTACATGGCGGTCGTGTCTTGACGTCCGGTCCTGAATATGAGCCCGAGCGGTTTGCGGACAATGGGGTCAGTATATTGCCCGAGGTACCCGCAGAGACACAAGACGAGGACATGTGGGTCGGACGTCAAGAAGTAGAAGAAGGCTGTCAGGATTCCGTCAAGACCTGCCTGCCACCGTCGTGGTGAGCCCGCAGCTCTCAACAGCAGATGATTCTTGATAGAGTACCAAACTAAGCAGTCAGATTGACCAGGGCGGATGCACAGAATCACCGTTTGCACGTCGCGTCCGAGCTCTGGTACACCGCAGCAACAAGAAGCGTTTCGGAGCCGTGACCAATGGCTGTACCAGCTTAAAAGATGATCCTGAAATACTCGCGGTGAGCAATCACGCACACTCTTGGCTATGCGGGTTTCGGACACGACGGATGGGGCATGACGCGGACGGTTCGAGGAAGAGTGTCGCCGGCGTGTTCAGGGTCCGCTCGCTTCAACTTGGCTTTGCCCGCGATGGACGCGGACGCGGACGCGACTTGTGGCGCCGAAGGGCCAACGTCAATGTTCTGCAACACCGAGAAACTATGCGTACGAAGGGAGCCCCTCTGTACTCATATTTCAGGCGATACGCAATGTCGGCCGTTTATCGCATATGAACGTTAGCGCCCACATTTCTTCGAAACCGCTTGTGAAGTTACAACCCGTCCTCAGTACATATTACGGCTCATTCAGATCTTACTATCCGTTCACTACTTTGCAGGCTCGTCTGTGTAGGGAGCTCAGTTACTGCGTACCTTCCAGAGGAGGATTGAAGCTCGTAATCCTTCGCGCCCAATTCGCGCCAAGTCCTGTCATCTACTTCGCACGAGCATGCGCGTGACCGTCATCAACTCAATACTGACGGTCATTCTCAATGAAGGAAAATCTGGTTCCTTTTAGTGCTAGGTGCTCTCTCATGGTCTCAAATCCCGCGAGTACAGCATCATCAACATTCAGAGTACAGCTGTACATCGAGAAGCGTCAAGCTTTACATAAGTATCAAATGCAGGACAGAGCTTTCGGCCAGACGGAAGTGCACGTGGCTAGCAATTGGCTCTAATGAGAGTGTATGGTCAGCTCACTTGTCGACGTTATCATGATGGCAGAAGACGGACCTCTTGAAGCTACCGTTACAGTCGCCGTTCGTCTGAAGGGGATCCTTAAACGGCGCGGCGAGGGAGAGAACGGAGAGCGAGAGGAGAACAACAGCGTAGCTGAGGAGCGTCATTGTGAGGTCGAATATCCAGCGTCGTTCGAGAGCATAGCCGCTTATATAGCTCTTTCTGCCTTCTAGGATCATACGTCGAAGACTGGCTGCGCGAGCACGGCTCCGCGCCGTTATTTCACGAGAATATCACGACGGTACAGAGAAGACGGGGCTCATTCGTTGTAGAGGTATGTAGCCACAGATGTCAATAATTACGCCATTCCGCAGGCACGTCCGTTTCTTCACCTTCGCTGTGCCATGGGTGACAGGGCTTGGAGGAGACACAATCCGAATATTATAGTTGCAGCGCACTCCGAGTGCTGTCGCCGCGAAAGGCACTGTACAGGCGATGCGTCCAAGGAGTTCCGCTGCGCGAGTGGGGACCGCCCCGCCCGTACCGATGTTACCGAACTTGACGGTGCACGGGTTCAAAGAATGTGGGATGTATTGATCCCCCCTCTGAGACGTGAGATGCACACACGCGACGGCTGGCCGCGTGCACGTCGGGAACATCTAGACAGATGGACAGTTCCTTCTGAGCCCAGCCCTACCTCCCATTCTGGAAGGAAGTCGGGTCTTCTTTGCACGGAACGCCGCACGATCGTTCTTCTTGTCGATCATGTTGAGACTGAGGTGCGACAATGATTGTGCTCTGGAATGACAAAGAATCGACCTGCTGTGACTACGGCAGTAATGGTGAAATGCCCGGGTACGCCATAGGCACACCGTAGGTAACTCTTCAGCTTCGGAGATCTCGCAGCAGGCTGCTCGCGAGAGACAACGGGTCAGGAAGTTCTCGGCGCAGGGCGCATATCCACCACCACTCGCACCCAACAATGTCGACAAGCTGCGTTCGGGGGATTGCCTGAGGATACGCCTTCCGCTGCAGGCGCACCTGCGTACCCTGCTCGAATGCATACGCAAGCGCTATGAGCCTTTCCTCACTGAAGGCCGTGCCGACGAAGGACAGGCCCATTGGGAGACCCGGAGACTGGTATACGACGTCGAATTGCGGATCCGGCCTCACCGGCTCCGTGTCGTCGGGAAAGAAGGACAGCGGCACAGTAACTGACGCAATAGTTGAGCGATGGGCGATCTACAAGTAGATCGAACGCACCGATTGGGTAACCAACTGGGACAGAGAGAAATCTAATGAGCCTGGCTGGTAATCGGTCATCGAGAGACGCACCAATTGCCGCAGCTCTTGTTCCCCAGCTATGAGGAATGGACAGCAATGCGTCCAGGTTATGTTCCTTCAGCACAGCATCAATTCCATGGCTCCCGCCGAGCATCTTCTTGAACGCGATAACGAAGCATTACGTTCGACCCCCAAGATGTACTTCAGATTACTCTGGTCTTCGTACGTGGGCGGCCTTTCGAGCTCGGGATGCTCCAGGTTGAAAGCAACTAGGTCTTCAACAGTGCGCACGCCGGTTAACGTGCAGGAGCGATGAGAAGTAGTCGTTCAGGTTCTGTAACATCAGTAACGGCCAGACTCAGAACAAACGCAACAAAAATTGCAGGTAGAAACCGGAGCTGCGACGATTTAGAGGGGCGGTGTGGCGCGTCCAAGTCCTTCAGCGACGGCGAGGAACGGAAACCCATCGCGTACGAAGTCAAGGGGCGTCCGCAGTCAACATGCAGCCGAACGCCGCATGGCAGCCGCTGACAGCCGCCCGTTCTTCTCCTTCCGCCATTCCTAATCCAGGGCGCCTACCACACAGGCAAGTACTATAAATTATCTGTGACCTTCCACCTCCAGGTCGAGGCTGAGCGCTGAGCGCTGAGCCCGCAGCTGTGGTGGTGGTGGTTTACTAGGTTCACTGGTTGTCTGGTCGACATGGTCCTTTTGTTCCACAACAGTATTGTTCTCGCCGACTCATAACGAGACGTGCACCTTGGAGGCGCGACTTTTCTGACCCTCTGTGCCACTACCAAGTTACCTATCCATCGTCCGTATATGGTCCGGCCACCTATCCTGTCGCTTCCCGAGGAGCTCGTGCTTGAAGTCATGAAGGACGTCGACCGTCCGCTGAAGCTTAGCGCTGTTTGTTCCTCCTGGAGACGGTCAGCTCTACGATACCCGCCTCTGTGGACCACCATCCGCGTCCACGACCTCAATGTCTTCACCGCCGTCCCACATGCCCAAACATTCGCGGCTCGGGCTATGTCTCTGCCGCTCAAGGTGCATCGCACAGGCATCGATAACGATGCAGATCGTATTGCATTGGATATACCCCTCCGGGTCCTGGACGGTCTACTCTTCGCTCTCTTCAAGCGCTTTATCGCATTCGAGTACACGAGTTTCGTGCCCGACGGGCGTTTCACGCGCTTTGTAGTCGCTCTTTTCAGCTATCCCGCACCGATACTGCGATCTTTTCATCTTCACGACGCTAGAAAGGAGATAGTGCTGCCAAAGATCGTACCTATGCTCGATCTCGGAACGAATTGGCCTATGCTCCGAGATTTTCGTCTTACGGGCGTTTGCATGCCACTGCATCGTCTGCACTTGGCGAACCTCGAAAGCTTGTACATTTGGATTCCCGACGAGTGCCACGAACAGACGAGTCACTGTCAGTTGCATCCTGACTTTGCTCACCACGTTATTCCCATTGTCCGTGCAAGTCCCAAACTTCGGGAGCTTACGGTTGCATACGAAATCGGCATGGAGGGCGGATCGGATGCGCTGCGCCCTGCAGATTGTGTGCGGATCGACGAGTTCTGCAAGGCGACACTTCGACAGCTGCATCTCTATGGAACGCCGGTCATCTATCCCACCTCTTCGAACACGTTACGTTCTCCGCCTCAACTCAGGAACCTGACATCCCTGTCTTTGCTGGGGGACATCACGTGTCCCGGCCACGGCCGTCCGGTGCTGTCCGCCGTTGCTTCGTTCCTTTGGGTCCTGACAGGCGCTCCAAATCTCGAGGATCTTGACATCAACGAATGGACGGAGCCAATTTACGTCGAAGATCCGGCTGCGCTTCCCAAGGTGCACTTGGGGCGTCTTACTTCGGTTCTGTTCAGAGACTGCACTCCTGAATGGTGCCAATACATCGTTGCCTGCCTCGTCGCCCCAGTCTTGCGCAGCCTCATTCTAGAGGTACTGTATCACAACGCGTTCAACGACAGACGCTGTGCGTTGTTCACTCCAACCGATTGGAAGCCTTGGGCCTTTCCAAGCGTCCAGTCTCTGCAGATCGAAGTGATCGTCATCGCATTGGACTTTAATCCCGGACCCGCATCTTCGTTCGAGTTGGAACAACTACTTCGAGGTGGAGTCTGGAGTAATCTAGAGGAGCTCACTATCCGTGGACATGGATGGCTCTGCGAAAACGCACTCGAAGTTGTCATCGACGCGCTCTGCGATCGAAACGTTGCCCCGCGCCTCCGCGTTCTGCGCATTAAGCGATGCAGCTTTATCGGAGGCAATGGATACAATCCACCTCCGCCCAAACCGGGACGCGTCTATCGGAGCGACGTCGACGCTGCGATGCGCCTACTCGCAATGCGGAGGGACTCTTCCACGCCAAATATACCTCGCCTCAGTATCGAATTCGGCCGGTGCCAGCACTGTGATTGGCCTGAAAGTGCCCCCAGTTAACTTGTCACGCTGTATGTAATTAAACGCCCAGCTCGACAGTCATTGACGCTCGGCCCAGTGCGTTGCTTTTCGCACAATGCAACATATTTGTTCGTGACCACGTGCGCGCCGAAAGTAAGCATATGAATGATGCGGCGAGAGGGTCGATTGTCCGTCCCACGAGTTGTAAATGTGGCAAAATGACGCGATTCTTCCCGCCTTGCTTTGTCCGTGGACGGTATTGTGTCGGGCATATGATAAGGCCATGACTGAGAGCGGCAATCGCAGGCCCACCCCTTCCCCTCCGCCGTCTCGATGTCTGACCCACCCATTCTCACACTTCCCGACGAACTGTTAGTTGAGGTGATGAAGGATGTAGGCCGACCGCTCTGTCTCAGTGCTGTGTGCGCGTCATGGAGACGTTCTGCTCTGCGTCACCCACCGCTCTGGGCTACGATTCCGGTCGAAGACAACGCAGTCTTTATCGCACTACCTCAGCTCCAGGAGTTCGCTGCTCGCGCTGGGTCTCTACCACTTAGCATCCATCGCACAGGCACATTCTGGGGACCCCAGGCGTATAATAACGACGATGAGGTCTATGCTCCGCTTCGTATTCTAGACGAGGTCCTAGTCACCGTCTTAGAACGCTGCGTCGAGTTCGAATACTCTGGCTTCTCAGTCGACGGACGCTTCACGAGCTTCTTGACGGCCCTATTCGCCGCCTCTGCACCACGTCTTCGCAAATTCTGCCTCTAATCGAACGATGGCCGCGAAGTCATCTTCCCCGAAAACAGCCAGGCACTCGACATTCGCACAACCTGGCCTACGCTACGCGAGCTTCGCTTCAAGTCAGTCTGCTTCCCTCTGCACCTTCTGCGCGTTATAGGGCTGGAGCGACTCGAAGTTGTCCTTGGTTCGTGCAAGCTTAAGGATCATTGCCAACTGTATCCCATCTTTGCCCGCAGTATTGCCGCACCAACCTCGCACTCGACAAGATTGAACTCGATTACCAAGGCGGTGGAGGCGAATACGCGCAGCTCGAAGGACTCGAGAACTACGCTCCTGTCGACGCGGTCTTCAGCCCTTCCCTTCAGAGCGTTAAATACACTGGCCTGCCTATGGCTTATGTTGTTCCCGCGCATAAGATGGACCATCCCCCGCGGTTGTCCAACTTGACCCAGCTCAGCTTGTACGGAGTGCTCACATGCCCGGGAATTGCGGGGGACGACGATACGGCTGCCGTTGCAGGGCTTGTCCGTCTCATTTCAAGCGCCCCACTCCTTGAGGATCTTACGATCGAAGATTGGATTCACCCTGCTACGATGGAGACAGAATCTCTTCCCAAGGCTCGTTTACCTCGTCTTGCGAAGGTGCGATTGGCCGATATCCATCCGAACTGGTGTTACCATATCCTCGACAGATCTCAAATGCGCAATGCAGAGTGCTCTAAGGGAAGAGGTAAACAATTCCCCCAAGCTCGAGCTCTTACGGCACAGGGTGGAATTCTCGGCCAAGGGTCGCGCCGAATCACCTGTGCTCCTGTTTCGGTCATATCTCAAGATTCGCGATGGGGCTCTTAGACACGCCCTGACGAGACTGCTCGTCTCAGACCACAGACTCTCGATTGAGATCCTCCGCCGCGCCCCCGTGCCGGTTCCTAGGGAGGAGCGTCTCTGCCGCTTCTGTATTGCAGCAGTGGAGGACCCGATCCATGCCCTCTTTGAGTGTGACTGCTCACTGGAACTAGTTGTCCTACGCCGGGACTTCTGGGAGAAATGCAAAAATGCGATGCCATCTGCCGAAACGGACGCGCAGACAGCGTCTCGCTCCCGCAGATCTACGCGCACTGCTATCTCCTACAACGACATCCGGTCAATGACCTCCAGTGAGGCGCTCTTTGCTCTTCTCGGATCGGACCACACCTGCAACGTCCTTGCGCTTTTTACGGTGCAAGTATTCGCACTCTTTGCGGTTGCTCCCCCTTACGACCCTGGAGTGTCTGTCAGTCCTGAGACCTAGCTCATGCTCGTCTAAACTAGAATACGGCACCGGACGGTACCGTGCGGTTGAGTACCTCTGAGCTGTTGGCGGCGCCAGGCAAACCTGGTTGTTCCCGCGGACTGGTATCACGTATGAAACTAGCGGACAAAATGGTGCTGTATTGGGTGGGTGGGATGGCCCGGCAATCCGGTATGATACGCCCTGCCGTCGATGCCGAAGCGGGTAGTTCTGAATAGGACCACAACGCCCGACTACTACTACTACTACTACCTCGGAGCACTTGATGCACCGGCTTTGTTGGACATCGACCTCGAGGTCGAGTATCGTTACGGCACAAGCGATGGGCTGTGTGCATTCTTTGTCCCAACGCCTAGGATGCCCTGGAGATTCCCAAGCGTCACGACGCTGTGTATCTTAATTGGAGAGTACTCCGAGGGTTATATGCCGAGTCTCGCGGCTGGATTGGAGTGCGAACAGATGCTGCGATACGGTGACTGGAGCAGTCTCGAATATCTCACCCTCAGCGGGCACGGGTGGATCTCGAACGCAGTACTCGACGTGATCGTCGACGCTCTATGCGATGGATCCGTCGTCCCGAATCTCCGCAAGCTCTCGACAGTTCGGTGTAATACTCGCTCTAAATCGGAGCGTCGACTAGAAGAGACGAAGCCACCGCGTCTGGAACGTAACGCGCCCGAAACCGCCGTTTATCTGAACGACAAGCGATCTTCCATCTCCGTTGTTGCGAAATTAGGCGACCGCGAGGGCTTGGGCGCAGCAAAGGAATTTAACGACGAGGAGATGTCTGATGCGGGAGAAACGCAACTTGAAGTCGAGTTCTCCGATTGTGACCTGTGCGAGGACAAAAATCTTGACGAGTCAACTCGGAGCGACAGCATCTGAGGAGACGGGTCACGAGTCCTGGGCGAGTACTACTCTGCTTTTACCAATGTCCATGTACGCTACGCAGGAATATGAATGATGTGGGACTGTCTCTGACGTTGATCTCCGCCGAGGCTGAAGCAGCTCTGCAGGAACGCTGATTCTGCGACCTTGACGCCGCACCACGTCGCACAACCGGACAGTCAGTAGATACGTGGCAAATGCCTTTGTTCCTTACAACCGTAGCTCTGGCTCTGAAGATCCCTGCGCTGCGTTGCGCTTCTGCATCATAAGCAACAGGACTGGGATGTCCGCATGGAAAACATTGAAAGTATGTACATATTGCATACAGTCTCACTGCGGTAAACACAGAGACGAGTGGTATTCGTCATCTGAAGCTTGCTTTACGCGTGCGCCGTGACTGAAGAATTTGCAGCGGCTTGCAGTTCTGCAAAATGCCCACTCTTGACGCACATCCCACGGAACACACCGCCCTCCTGCGCGATGAGACGCGCCGGCCTGTCGAACTCCACGACCTTCCCGTTCTCCAGTACGAGCACACGGTCGTAGTCGATGATTGTGTGCAGTCTGTGCGCGATTGTCAGGAGGATGCTGTTCTTGAACTGGGTCCGGATCGCGGTTTGGATCCTGCAAGCAGGCGTCAAGGGAGAGCACAGTATAGGGACCGCCCCGTACTTTCTATCCGTATCGAAGTCCTGCAAGAGAGTCAGATGATCAAGGACTGATTTATGGGTACCCAAGACGTACCACGGAGGCGGTCGACTCGTCGAGGACGGTGATACCGGTGTTGCGAAGTATACTTTATCATCTATGCATGAGCTCGAGATCTCGTAGGTAAATCAGGACGTACGCGCGCTATCGCGATGAGACTGTCAGCACTTATGTTGAGCGAACAAAAAATCTCATAACTCACAGACAGAGCAATGAGTTGTCTTTGACCTGCAGACCAGTTCGCACCGGCATCGCTGACCTGAGAGTCAAGTGTGACGAGTTTCTGTGCTGGCCGAGCTGCTTCCCCGGTATTAGCACCGTCCTCGACTTGAGGAGCCTCGTCGACAGGGAGATGGACCATCCGCAGTGCATTCAAGCACTGCTCGTTGCTGTATTCGTTGAACGGATCCTGATAGTAGTCGTAAAGTGAGCTCAATCTGGGCGAGGATCACGCACAAGGTTTTCACGTATAGTTCCGGAGAACAGGACAGCGTCTTGGGGGATAAGCGTGAGACGCGCGCGGAGATCTTCGACTCCGATGTGCGTGATGTCCACCCCGCCGAGGGTGATGCGCCCTGCGTCCGGATCCACGAAGCGGAAGAGCGACATCGCGAGCGTGCTTTTACCGCTGCCAGTCCGACCCACAATGCCAATCTTTTCCCCAGCCTGAGTGGTGGAAGAGATCTCAGACAAACGCAGAAGCAAATCAAACGAACGCGCACGTTGAATTTGAATGTCACCCCGCGGAGGACGGGTTCGAGGTCAGGAGCGTATCGGAGGACGACATTGTCGTACACGATGTCGGCGTCAACGGGTGGCCAATATGCCGGAACGTCTGAGACATGTAGCGGAGGCTCTGTGAATGCATTTATAGTCAGATACGGTCCTATCGAAATAGCGTAGTAGGCGTACCGGAAGGGAGTGCAATGTACTCTTCGATGCGCTGCAGCAATTTCAGTGTCTGCCGCGTTGGTTCTGGAAGTGCACTCCTCACCTCGACGCCGTTCATGCTATTCTCCGTCTAGAGAGTTGTGAGATCGCGAGTGCAAAGCGCGTGCACTGGCGAACTGACCATGATGTAGAACCTCAGGCCGAAGTAGATGCTTTGAACAATGTTTTCGGCCTGTGTGAGCACAATCGCCGTAAGACCTGGAGTGAGCCCGAAGTACAGCGACAGAAGTGCTGAGAAGAAGAACGTAAAGGCGCCGAGGACATCGAATCTACAGGCGAGTTGGTTCAGGCTTGCAACGGAGATGTTCAAACTCACCGGTAGCGTAGCCAGGAATTTATGACGACATCTGCGCAAGTGCGTCAGATATTGGGAATCCCATTGCATCGTCCGGGCCGCGTACTGAGATAGAATGCGGAGTGGAACTTGTCCAGCTGTTGGAACATCGTCTCCCTGAATCTGAACTCGTATCCGAAGGCACGCAAGCTACGGAAGTCATATGAGGGCACATTCTGAAGATGACTGCGATGACTGCTTAACGCACGTCGTGAGTCCGCGAAGGACCTCTCCGAAGGTCGTGATCACGGGCGATCTGGGACTCCAATTAGGAAAGTGCAGCTCAACGATCACGGCTCCGATTAACCTTGTTGTGGCCATCAGGCGGACCATATCGCTGGAGTGTTCGATGAGCCAACCAGCGCATTTACATATTCATAAACGATGAGCTCACCGCGACGCAATCATGTACTGCAAAGCGAATCATCAGTAGCATCTTCGTAATTAACCGGAACTTACGCCGCGGGCGAAGTATAAATGTAGCCAAACGAGAAAGACCACCGCGAGGATGAATGGGGGAACGCTGATTGTAATGGTCGTGATTGCAACTATGAACGCAACGATTTGGGATGCCGTGAAGTTCAGGATATCCTGCAGGCCGTCGTCGACACTGTCAATATCTAGATCTGGTCAGTTGCGCACTCTTTAACGGGATGGTATAAGAAAGCACCTTTCGAGAAGCGGTTGAGTATTCTCCCCGTGGGCGTCTTATCAAAGTAACGCGTAGGGGATCGCACGACCGACTGCAGCATGTTCCTGAATAGCGAGCGGGACGCGCACAGGCTGCTCCAAATTTGCGGGATAATGCCTGCAACGGTGAGCTTTTTTATCGACACTGTGAAGAATCACCAACCTCCAAGAATTAGGAGAGCGCTCCCCAGTTCTTTGAGTGGTCAGATTTCCGACCGACGATATTTGAAAAGAGCAACGTACGCAAAGCTACATACGTCCAAACATATGGCATCACATTCGCCGTAGGGATGCAACCCGTACCCGTTACGGGTACGGCCGTACTTGAACGGGGTCTTGACGGGTACAACCCGTAGCCAGGACGGCCGTACGGTCGGTGAGGATGAGCTTGTACGGTACGGGTACGGGTTGTGTACGGCCGTATACGGGCATACGGGTTGCACGATAGACATCTACCAAGTACACGCAGTACATCTTGACATAGAACGAGACCAATCTACATTACAAAGTGAGTACCTTATTGCCATATTTACGAATCCACTGCTTGGATATCATGAGAGCGCGGATTGTGTCCGCGGAGAGACGCGCACGACGGAGGGAGATGGTGTCTCGACCTCCCGAGAAGATGCGTTCAACCGCAACGGCACTGCCTGAAAGCTGGTGAGCGGTGACCAGGACAACATTCAAAGCCGTTGGCGCTTACCTGGAATCGAGAAGATGTCGTGTGCCATGCGCGAAGCACGAGGGTAGGTCGCACGACGCTCTGCCCACCACTTGACCGGGTCCGTTGTCCACGACGCGGGCTCGGTGCGCCAGAGCTCATCGAGTTCATCCTTGACCTTGCGGACCTTCTTCGCGTACCGCGCCGTGAAGTCAGCGCGCGCCGCTGGCACGCTTGTGGCTGCGTCGCTGGCGGTTGACGACTCGATCTCCTCGGGGTAGTTCTTGTTGAAATATGTCTTCAGGTCTGCTTTGGCAGCATCGAGGTCGGCCAGTGTCATACCAGCCTCATCCGTGCAGTCTGCAGCAAGACCCTCTGACAGAATACGCGGGTCAAGAACTACGAGATGAATGATTAGGGTCAGTTCCACGCAGACTAGTGCGAACGTAGTACGCACGAGCAGCCCAGAGATAAAACGGCGACTCGTTGTCGAATTTCCAGTAGTAATCACTCAGCTTGCGGTGTGCGTTGAGCAACGCCGTCTTCAGCCGCGGGTTGCAGTCATCGGGCAGCTCGGCAAGGTTGTCGCGAAGACTGGCCTGCAATGTTCGAAAGATGGCATGCACTGACGACAGCATCGGACGCTTTGTGGTCGACATTTGCGTCGTCGCCGAGCGGAAGGCATAGAGCCAGTCCTCGACGATCTTCAAGGCGGCCCAATCGTCGTCCGTGAGGCGGTACGGGCGCAAGTTGTGGCGGTCTTGCGCCGTATAATCGTCGACTGCTTCCTTAAACGTGATTGCACGCTCTGCCAGCCAAAAATTAGCGACGCGGCAGGCACGCGAAAGGCATGTACATACCTATCATCTGGTGCGACGAGGACCAGCGCGTCAGGACGTCCAGAATCAGCATCAGCGCTTTCTTGATCTCCGGCGCTGTCGACGACTCTGCCGATGCACTGCCGCCAGCCGCCAACGTTGCTGAGGAAGAGTCGGGACCGCCAGCTGCAGCAGCCTCGGCGGCGCAGCGCTGGATGGTTGATTTTGCCGTCTGAAGCCAGTTCTGGCGGCTCTGCGGCGAGCCGCGGATGGAGCGCACAATGCGACGCAGCTGACGAGCGATTAGTGGCTGTCGTGATACATAACTGAAACACTGACCTTGGGTATAACCCACAGGATCAGGTCGTCCGCGTCCATGTTTTCCAGGTCGCTGTCGTCGAGCTCATCATCAGCCGCCTCTGCTAAGTCGTCCGCGGCATCGCCCAAAGGCGCAAACGAGTCTTGATAATTCTCTCCGCGCCCACGCTTCTTGAAAGCACCTATGCCCTCTAGTAGCTGCAGGAAATAGTCAGAGGAGACGTCCTGAAGCAGTATTTTCCACGTACCTTCTCAGCAGCCAAGTGGATGGTGTGTGGCATGCAACGGACGCGCGCCTTCCGGCCATCGAACTCGATGTCAACAGCGCGGTGCTTCCGCTCGAGGAAATGCATCATCTTGTCGTTGTTCGTAGCGTTGTCCATCATGATTGCGATGACCTGCATGTTCAAGGTGAGTTAGGGTAAAGTGCGTACAGCGCGGCGTACAGACCTTGCCGGGGAGCCCGTAAAGCTGCATCGTCTTCCAGACGATATCGGCCATGTTCTCGCCGCTATGGGCGCCATGGATCTCGCGGAAGTCAATAAGGAACTCATCTGTGGAATAACGGGACATGTTAGAGCACACATCCATGCACGACGTCGGACGGACACACCGAGTTCATCCTCGTTCGATACGAATGTCATAACGATGGCAAGAAACGCAATCTGGTTTGACGATGTCCAAGCGTCCAGGGATAGCGAGACCTTGCCGCATTTCAGGTTCTGTGCGGCAACCGTGACGATGGGATGGCGAGACGTGAGAGAGCGTGCGAGACCGAACTCCGCTGCACTCACCTTGATCAACTCCTGGACCTTCGCGACCGTGTCCCGCCCCAAGCCCATAACTCGATCTCTAATCGTCATACGGCCCGGAATCTTCAGCTCCCCGCGAGTGTGCAAATACTCCAGAAGCGCTACAAATTGCGGCTGCTCGGGCTCTGTGAATGGCTGATCTGCCGCGACGACCCAGTCCACAAGTAGCCGCTCAAACTTCTTCTGGTCGAACTCCTCCTTTGGCGAAATCAGGTGAAGGACAAAGTAACTAAGAATGGGTACGTACTGCTTGTACTTCCCGCTGGCGTTGAAAGGCCTTCTCGATGGTCTGACGCTGCTCGTCGAGCGTCCGCAGATGCCCATTGGTGTCAGATTCCGTAACGGTGCGGCGTCCTTCGGCCATTGCGAGGTGCTCAGGCGATACCGGGCCCGTTCTTGACTTTAGGACCTCGAGAAGCGTAACCATGGCTGGATGCACCTTCATGTGCGACACAAGATCTGGGCAAATAGGTGAGTGACGCGGTTACAGTCCAGCACGAAGACGTACTATTCAAGTTACTGTTCATCAATTTAGTGATCTTGACGACCTTAGTGCAATGGTTGCACTTGTAGTATGTGGCGCCCGCCTCGCCGCCCTGCTGCTCAACCTCGGTGAAGAACAGGTAGACTTTGCTGGTCTTCCGAGTCGCTTTCCCCGCCGTCTAGTGACTTTAGATCCATAATCTACTCAAAGCCCGGCACTCACCTTGCGTGTAGAGGGATCAAGCGGGTCAGTCTGTTCCTCGCCTTGCGGTGTAGCCGTGCCTTCGCTAGCATTACGCTTACGCTTCTTCCCCGCAGTTGCCTTGCCGTCTTTCCGCGTCGGATGTGCAGCGCCTCTCTCGGGGACTGTCTTGCTCTGCTGAATGGATGCGAGCTGTCCCGGATCGTCAGCTGCTGTACAACAGATTGGCATTCGGGGATACACACTTCTTCGTTAGTGACTCCTTCCTCGTCACCGTCCGATATGTCGTCCTCGCTGTCTGAGCCAGGAACATACTCGGCATCCCGCACAACAGCGCTGCCTGGCACGCAGCGTTCAGAAGCGGTGGGACCGCCTTGTGGGACCTTCTCCCGCTCGGCGGATAGGATGGCATTGTACTTGGAGGGGTCTTTGGGACGCTCTCCACGGCGTACGGTGGTTGGCTGAGTGCCTAAGGATTGATGGCGGCACCGCTGTGTAAGTTGGGAGACCGAGCCGGAGCACAGCGACGTACCCGACATGCGGGGCAACGAGATGGGACTTGGGGAGGGAAGAGGTTATGGAATTTAAGTTACAGACTACGCGCGTACTTAGTACAACTCTATTCGGCAACCCGTACTACGGCCGTACCGGCCGTACTGGTACGGGTCTGACGGGTGTAGCCCGTCCCGTAATCCGTTGCCGTACCGATGAGCTGAGAAGCCTTACGGTACGGGTACGGAGTCCGTATTACGGACCGTACGTACGGCGGATACGGGTACGGCCTGCATCCCTAATTCGCCGACGCAGAGGGAAAGCCGAATGGAATTGAACGCCAATCGCTCGGTCGGTCGTAGCTCTCGCTCCATACTGTAAATCGGCATCAACATTGGTCAAGGTAGCATAACCTAAGGAAGGCGACGCACTCTTCATCCAGAAACTTTGTACCAGATTCGCTGTGAGAGGGCAAAGAATCAGCAACGAATGCCGCGGCCCGGTGGGAGCACACGCACAGCCATCTTTGAGGAACATGCACGCGAATATGACCAGGACGAGCGGGATGGATGCCGCTTTGAAGTAGCCCATGTATACCGCGAGGCGGACGGAGCCCCTTTCCTTCGTCAGATACCAGGCAGGATTGTGACTCAATGAATCACTTGGCTTTCGTCTCCGCCTCGACGAGCTTCTTCGCGGCTTTCTTCTCGGATTCGTCTGCTTTCTTGTCCTTGAGTACGACGACCTCCTCTTTGACTGCCTCTTCTTGCGCCTGCTCCTCCTGCGCCTCGGCGCGCACAATCCCTGCGAGCTCGCCAGCGGCGCGAAGGTCGGCGACGGTGCCTTGGGCTACTATGCGGCCGTCCTCCATCTTGACGACCCATGACGCGAGAGGAAGAGCTGCTGCGACGTGATGTGTGACTAGGACGACAGTTCGGCCGCGCATAAGAGGGCCGCGGAAACAGTTCTCTATCAGAGTGGAAGCCGTGTGAGAGTCAACCGCGCTGGACAGCATTGGTCACTCCAAAAAAGGAGAAGCGAAGTCGTCGAGCGTACCTTAGTACGTCGTCGAGCAGAACTGTCTGTGTTCGGGCGTAGACAGCGCGAGCTGGCGCGTTTGTCAGTCCAGCAGCATCCGCTACCTCACAGGAACTTACCAAGCGCAACGCGGGCCTTCTGTCCACCGGACAGGACTATGCCGTTCTGTTCGAGTTCGGTCATCGGGAACGGCAATAGAATAAACGTCACGTACGTCGCCTATCTCTGTCTCATCCCCATCGTGGGGCTAGGCCGGCCAGTCAATTTCAAGTCTAATGGTCTAGCATTCCGCATGTCGCATGTCCCGCAAAATGGGGACATGTCCACAGAATACACTACACTGTGTCCCGAAAATGTAGATACACAGAGTCAGCTATGTCCCCAGATACGCAATGTCCAAGTCCACAGAATCACTATGTACCGAGTTCAGTATGAAGTCCACAGACGGACTTCAGCAAAGTCTACAGAAAGTACCGTAACGTCCACAGAATCCCCGGCTCGACTTCA